>JAXQQM020073945.1:0-12473 GCA_034641835.2 Pinus albicaulis | reverse complement strand
TGTTGAAGCCTAGAAAATCTCTGCTTCAAACATTGGGGAAAACCATCTGCCTGACCTTTAGGACAACTCCTTTTCCCATGAAATGGTGGTTCGACTCAGATTTAAAGGACCAAGTTTTATAACTAAATGGATTGGTTTGGATGGTGAAAATGATCTAAATTAACTTAAAACAAAACTATCTAATTTAAACTAACACCGATAAAGAAATTGTACACTAACTCAGTAATTATATGTGAATACAATTTAAGATTGTTCTAATTTAACAATAACCATGAAAATGTATTATTATTTAAATTGAAATGTGCAGAAAAAAATAACGATAACTCTGTTTAAGAAATTAAACAGAGTTGTATTAGCATATTGCATTCATCATTGTATACCATCTATATATACTTATGAAAGATAACGTTTCAATTATACTCAGAAATGATATATAAAAGGAAGCGTTGTGAAAACAAATATATATAAATGATAGAAATTTTAAAGCGAATATCATAAGACAAAAGAAATCAACAGTGAACAGATAGAAATACCTTGTTCATCTTGAAGACTTTCAAATGCAATCTGATACTCTAATCCAGTAACTCTGATGCAAAATCAAATTCCAAGGTACATAAATGCAACACTTCAAAGATAATTCCGCATAAAAATCACCAGATGTGATCCTTTTAAAAATATATAAGACAATGGAGTATAGAAATCCAATCTCCAAGTCAAAAAATATTAAGATCCAGGACCCCTCTCTAAATGCATGAGAAGGGTTTAAAAACTACTTAGCTAAATCTAAAAATAGTCTTATTACAAAAATTAAGGATTCGGTTCAATGACCGTCCTTTTCCTAGGCTAAAATACAGTAAAATTAAAACTAAATCTAACTATCTATGAACTTGATCTTTAAACTTTCAGGCATCTAGCATAGTTTTGAGAAGATGCGGTTGACCGACTTCAGAATTCAACTGTCCTGAAAAGACAGAGTCGGCAAGCGTAGGCGCAATCTTCTCTGTAGCATTGATGATAAAATTAAGCGCACTGTGCTGATTGTGTGGCTTCACTAAGTACATCCAGTATGAGTCCCAATTCAATCTTGTCAACCCTTGGATTGATTTTGCTCTTTCTTCTGCCTTTTGCCTCCATTCTGTTTGCAGTTGATGTGCCTGTGGGAGATATCCTGGAACAGTTTCTGAAATTAAATTAGCTTTGTGTAAATTTTCATTTACACAATCAGTAAGAGTGTTTGCCGCTGTAGCCGCCTCCTCTGCTGCCTTCTCTTTGTGCATTTTCCTTTATTGGAGCTTTTTGCTCTGTTATTAATTTTGCAATTTCATCTTGATTTTGCTTCACCATTTTCTCATATCATACTTTAGCCAAAATAGTTTCTTTTTTATCGATTTGACCTTTCGCAGTAATTTTTCTCTGTGCCGAACATGCTCCACATCTTTTTCCTTTCTCAGCATTAAGTGCTTTGAATTTGGTCAATGTTTCCTCATTTTGTCTTACAGTTATTTCAAGTCTCTTCGACTCCCGACTTTTCTCAAGAAGAGCTTTATGTTTCTCTGAGAATTCTTGACCTCCAACAGCTTTTTCAGTAACTTCTAAAAGCTCTATAGAGGATAATTTTTGCAAACTTACATACCTTATCTTGTGGTAGTAACTGTGTCAATTTGCCCACTTGGATATTTGAAATTGTGAACAGCGTCTAAAACATCCTTTTTTGGTACTGTCCACCTGTGTTTGTTTTTCTTCAATGGTTCATCTCTTTTGGTCCATTCCTGTGTGCATTCTGACAAATTCGCATGTTCTCTGGCAAATTATTTCATAAATTGATTATTATAAGTCGCCTGAGGTTCTGGCAACTTATACATTAATCTCAGATCTTCTGTGGTGAATGACCCGATTAGCTCTTGAGCTGGAGTTCTGAATTTTCTGTTTGAAATATCGGTGTTGTCCAGCACCCATTTCACCATGTCCATATATGGGAGAATCTTTGGCCTTGCTGCTATCCTATGGAGAAATGAACAAGCCAGTTCTTTGACGGTTGCTTCAGATGTATTACTAGAACCTGCTGTAGCCACAACTTTCATCACCACTGGATTTTCTTCTTATAACAGATTATACATTCCTTCCCAAGTGGATATACCGGCATCCTTATTACAAGCGGTGTCTGCATACAGTGAAGCCATTTCTCTGTTTTCAGAATTCGAGCTCTTCTTCTTCTTACCCATAGTGTTTAGTGAAAGCTTTGTATAGACGTTTGCTCCTTCGTGCCTGCGTTTTACGAGTAAATGAGAGTAATGGCATAAGAAAGGTGATGAGACTGTTTTAAATGTGAAGGCGGATGAAATATAATATTTTAATCGTGAAACGATTTTTAATCAAAACAAAATCTCATTTACCATTAATTGTCAATCCAATCATTTAATTTAATCATTAAAGCACATAACAGATTTGATATATGGGAAGATTGCCTTTGGACAACGCGCCTACATGAATCTGCGACATTGCGATCTGCGATTTGCTGCGCAATATCGCAATATCGCAATGTCGCAATATCGCAATATCGCAAAATGAAGCCATCGCAGTTATGTAAAATAGCGCAAAAGCGGAAATTGCGCAATAGCGCAAAAGCGCATATCGCAAATCTCGCAAAAGCGCAAAATGGTAAACAGCGCAAAAGATATTCGTTTAACATTTCTGTTTTCTGCGCTATGCGATCTACGACCAATATGTTTATTGTATAGGCTTTTTGGGATCGCATTATCGCAAAAGCGCAAAATCGCATTTTCAGTTTTATAAAAGATATATATCATTTTGCGATGGATGCGCTATTTTGTTTAAAGAACAACTTTATTGTAATCTATCATAAACTTAAGTGTTTCTTAATGTTTTTTCTAAGGGATTTCTCTAAGTTTATGATAGAAAGTTTTATTTGAAAAGGAAAACAAATCCTAATTGATTTTTTGGATTTTTTAACTAAGGGTCCCCATTTATTTAGTATTATTACTAATATTAAATAAAAAGGGGGGTTGTTGCTGGTCCCAACAATTGGCGATTCACTGAAAGAAACCGTTATCTCTGAAAAATAAAATGAACAATATATCTTTAGTAAGTAAATATTTTTTAAAGATAATGAAAACTATCTTAGGATAATTCAAATAAAATGTAACTATGAAAAAGAAATAAAAATCATTTCATAATTTCTTTCTAATTCCTTAAGAATAAAAACATTTTTGGGTTATCTCATGCTTTGATTGGTGTTAATAATGAAGTAAGTGGATTTCTCCAAGTTTTGGTTTTATAATATACTCTATTGCCATAGGTATTGCCTCTGCCGCCAGCAAACGTTCATAGTCTCGACAGGGTTACCTTTAAACCATTAACCATTCATTGTCCCATCCAACTAAAATTATGACTTTTTAAAAGATAAATTCATAAGACCTATTATCTCATGTTTTTGTCTTTTATTTATTTTTTATTTTAAGAGTCATTGTTCTGGTTTGGTAGCCAGTTAATAACAATGCCATTCACTAGTTATAATTAAACTGAACAAGTTGGCTCGTGATGAGACCCCTTGTCTTATATTTATGTCATTACTCATGGTATGCAGATGGTGGCTGCTGGCTGACAGCTTCCTTATGGAACATGGTAAGTCAAGCTCAAAATGTAGACTCTTTATCTCTTTAATTTTCTATCTTTCTTAGAATTACCCTAAAAATCATAACCTAATGGATAAGTAGTTAGTTTTATCTTTTAAGTTAATCAGTTTGATAGACAATTTAAGAGTTTTTTATTCCGTAACTTTGTGTAATTCCTACTTTGATAGAGTAACCTTTTTTCTCATGCATAAACTTAAGATGATTTATTTTCTCAAGCCAAAAGACTGCAAAATGGATTAAAGCACCTGCAAGTTTAACATCTTATTTAAACTATTCAAACTGATTGACATTTTTAAAATTTATTTATAAAAAAAAAAAAATAAATATTTATAATATTCTCCCGAAGAAATTTTCTTAAATAGTAAACAGTCAATTATAGACTCATTAACAACCTTTATTTGCAAAAAACAATAAAAAACTCTGCAGAAAGGAGTATGTACAGTTTAAGAAGGGGTTACCTCGTTATGAAAAGAATTTCTTCGAGATAAGCCCATTTACAGGAAGAGATTCTCTCTTACCTGTTAGATCTTGGAGTATGAATGTATTTGAGCCTATCTTCTCAACGATCTGAAATGGTCCAAGTCACATTTTCTGAAATTTGGTATGTTTACCTTTTTCTTCGTGTGTTTTATCCCATTTCAGAACAATATCACCAATTGACAAAATTTTTGTGCCGGTAGAACTTGCATCAAAAGAAGATTTTACAAGCTGTTGATGTTTTTCATGAGTAATTTTTGCTTTATCCCTATCTTCTTCTAGTTTAAGGATTTGATCATATCTCAATTGAATTGATGAAGAAGGATTTTCTTCAATAAATTGCACTAGGGCTAGTGATGGAAGAGTTAAATTTGATGGTATCATAGCTTCTTTTCCATAAACCAAATTGAAAGGTGAAGTCCCTATTGAAGCTTTTTCAGTGATACGATCAGCCCATAATGCAAAGATTAAAGACTTGTGCCAATTCTTTTGATTTTGATCAATGGTCCTTTTAATGATTTTGATAAGGTTTTTGTTAGTGGATTCAGCCAAACCATTAACTTGTGGATAATAATTTGCTGAATATTTTAATTTAAAACCTCTTTTGACTGCAAATTCTATTAAACTATTTCCAGAGAAGTAAGATGCATTATCAAAGACTAGAGCGTTAGGTACACCAAACCTGGTTATGATGAATTGATCTATGAAATCAATAATTGTATCAGAATTGGCTACCTTCAACGGGATTGCCTCTACCCATTTTGTAAATTAATCAGTTGCAGTAAGGATGTACTTGTGCTGTTTGGAAGAATGAGGTACTATCTCACCAATAATGTCAAGCCCCCATTGTTCGAATGGTTGCTCAATACTCACTGGTTGCAAAGGAAAGGTTGGTTTCCTTTGTCTTCCACTTGCAGTTTGACAAATTCTGCATTTCCTTACATAATCATGCGTATCTTTAAAAAGGGTAGGCCAGTAATAACCAGCACGAATTATTTTGTGAGCTATGGTATCACCTCCAAAATGACCTCCTGCTGGTCCATCATGCAACTCCTGCAAAACCTTTTCAGCTTCAGTCTTTTCAAGACATCTTAATAAAATTGAATCCTAATTTTTTCTAAATAACACATTATCAATGATCTCATATTTAATAGCCTTTAACCTTAAAGCGCGTTTACTCTTATAGCTGAGATTAGAAGGAGCATACCCATTTTTCAAGTAATAGATAAGGCCTGATACCGAGATTCAAAATCAACACCTTATCCATCACTGAATATCTCTTTGATTTGAATCTGATTTTCCCATATATGAGTTCCGCTGATAATCTGCAAACCTTGTTTGTTTCATCAATCTTAATGTTTAATATCAACATCATATTCTTACAAATATTATTACCTGTTTATCTCTCTTCTCACTTCTTTGAAGGAATAAACATTTCACCTGCAGAATGGGACAATGATTTTTGTATGTGTTTTTAAGAGAAAAGGTCTGAAATGTTTGATTGATTTAAACACAAAAAAGGCTTGTTTTTCAACATCGGAATAATTAAGCTCAGCTCCTTGCAGATTTGAACTAAAAAAATAAATTGGTGCTTTGATTTCTTGATCATTGAGTTGTGTTAAAACGGTTGCATAGGATGTTTCAGTGGCCAGAGTATACAAAGTAAAATCTTTAGAAAAATCCGGGGTATTCAATGCTGGTGCATTAATGATCGCTTGTTTGATTGCCTCAAAATATTTTTTCTCTTTATGCGCCCATTTGAATATTGAATTCTTCTTGATCATATTTTGCATAGGTAAAACAATAAAAGAAAAATCAGGAATAAATCTTTTAACAAAATTGATCTGTCCAAGAAATGATTGCATGGATTTTTTGTTATGAGGTAAAGAAATATTAGAAATTTCTTTCACTCTATCTGGATCAATATATATACCATCTTTTGACACAACAAATCCTAAGAGTTTTCCTTCATCTAAAGCAAATAAAGATTTCTTCGGATTTAAGGAAATACCAAACCTTCTACATCTTTCAAATATTTGTTTTAAATCATGTAGATGATTGGCTCTCTTTTTTGAAAATACTGTTATGTCATCAAGATAAACAACAACTGATTTATTGATCAAACCTTTAAATGCTATGTCCATGGCTCTTTGAAAAGTTGCTCCTGCATTTATTAGACCAAAAGGCATTTTCTGATAAGCATAAGTTCCCCATTTTGTTCTGAAAGTTGTTTTCAATCTGTCATCCGGATGAACTAAAACTTGATTATAGCCCGAAAATCCATCGAGAAAGGACATAAGTTCAGAACCAGCTACCTTTTGAAGTATCTGTTCCATGGTTGGCAATGGGAAATTGTCTTTTAAGCATGCCTTGTTTAAATTTCTGAAATCAATACAGATTCTTATATCACCATTCTTCTTCCTTACAGGTACCATATTGGAAACCCAATTGGAGTGCCTGGCCAGAAAAATGATTTTAGCTTTTAAAAGTTTATTAAGTTCTGATTTGATTTGAATTTCGAGATTTGGATGGATCTTTCTCAACTTATGTTGAACAGGTTTAATATCAGGAAGCATTGGAATCGTGTGTTGAATAACCGAAGTATCATACGTTTTTAGATCATCATAATTCCAAGAAAAAGTGTTTTTATATTTGTTCATCAGTTTAATGAACGCATTCCTTTCCTCTGGTGTTAAATTGAGTCCTAAGTTAACATTTTGCGGTTTAGAATTAGAACCAAGATTTACTAATTCAAACTTCAAAGTAGAGCTTTGAAGTTTAGCATTAGTGAATTTCTTGAATCTGTCTTTAATGTCATATAAATCCTCTAATTTAACAACATATTTTGGAATGGGGTTTTCATTACCTTTTGAAGCAATTTGTAAATCATGATCATCTTCGTCAATAATTTGTTCATCATATGATTTCTCTAAAGTCATGAAATATAAAATATCTTGATCATGATAGAATAATCTCCAATTTGTAACATTATCTAGGACAGATGGACGAAAAATCAATTCTACAGAAAACCTATCAGGACTGCAATCTTCAACAGGTAGGAGTTTAGATGCAACATTAGCTAACAAGTCAGCTGATGTATTCTGATTCCTAGGAATAGGAGAAATATTGAATGCTAAAAAATGAGTGGTGAGATCTTGTACTAGGGTTTGATAGTGTTTAAGATGTCTTGAAAGGCAATGAATAGTATTCCTAACTTGTTTTATGACAATTTCGAAATCACCAAAGACTTTCAAGTATTTAACATCTAACCCTATAGCTTTATAAAGTCCTTGAACCAAGGCTTCATATTCTGCGATATTGTTAGTACACTCAAATTCTAACCTACATGACAGCATAGTTTTCTCACCATTTGGATCAATTAAGATGCATCCAAATCCAGCTCCATCACTAGAATTTGATCCATCAAAATATAACGACCAAAATAAAGACTTATCTATTGGCTTATCTATAATTACATCAGAAATATTTACAATTCTGGAAGGATCAGATTGTGAGAAATTTTATATTTGAGAAACAAAAGTATTTATAGAAAAAAGTGATTGAGGTGCTTGGAAGTTTCCCAGAAATGATTCAGCAGAATAACCTCCAAGAATATTGTTGTTGAATGCTACAGGTTCATTAGGTTGTTCAAATTCAATGACAGTGTGTGTCATATGTTTTTCTCGTTCAATTTTGATTTGATTTGGTTTCCCTTTGTAGGGAAGCCACATATGTGAATAATCAGTCGAGATATAACCATTAAGTTTCGCAGACTAGTCCCTGCTTAAAATTAATCCATAGAATTTAGGAATATCAGCAATCAAAATATTAATTCTTTGGACAATTCTAAGATCGGAAGCTAATCTGATAGTAATTGAATTGATTTCTCCTACAAATTAAACTTTAGAGCGATATAGTTGAACAATATGAACTGCCGATTTTTGTGGTTCGATATTCAGTTTAGCACAGACAGAAGTAGGCATTATATTGGAGGAGGCTCCAGAATCAATCAAAAAATTGTGCAGATTCTTATTGTACATTTCATAAGTCAGAAGAAAAGGAGGAGTTTGAGAATTTGACTTTTCTCCAATGAGCACTGTATCAGTAGCATCTACCTTATCTGGTGGCTTACCAGCTCCTCTAGCTGCTTTTGCAACTACACCACTTGGTAAAGGAGCAATTGGTGTAGCGTTTAATTCTTTCAATAGAAACTTTCGCTGGTGTTTTAGTTTGCTGAGTTCATGTAAGGAAATGTTGGCTTTAATCTTTTTCATGTCTTCAACAATGTTGTACTCCATAGGATCTGACACCACTAAAGTCTTTGTTGTTGATGTGGGAGGATTAGAAGAAGATGGCTGATTTTGAGTAGGTAATGGAGAAGTTTTCTTTACAGGGGATTTGTCTTTAGTACTTGGAGTTGTAATTTTCTTTTTAGGAACTGTTTGCACTGGTTCCGATATAGATTTACTCCTAGTGCTTACAGGCATAACTTCTTCACTATCTAAATTAGGGAGAATAAAATCCCACATTCCATTCAATTCAGCTATTTCTTCATTCTCATCTTCCTCATCTGATACTAGAGATGTATCTTATTCTTCTTCCTCTTCCTCTGATTCTGCATTAGAGATTGCATTAGGAGGTTTAGATTCAACTTGGTTTCTTCTGAAATTTCGGAATGGTTTCTTGGTAGAAGTTTCAGCTACTTGTTTTTTAATCTCAACCATTTCATTTGACATGGTTTTAAGAACTTTCTGTAAACCTTCCATGTCGTATGGATCTTTGGCCTTTTTCTTTGAATCATATTTGAAGCTGACTTTCTTTGATTTCCTTTCCTCAATAGCATTTTTCTTTTCTAGAGAGATAATTCATTTTGCTACTGCAATATCTTCTTTCATATTCTCAGCTAACGTAGGTTTTGCAGCTCTGTCTACAAAAATTTCTATGTTTGAAGGTAAGGCAGTTATGTACCATTCAATTCTGACTTGTTCACTGGGCTGTGAATCTGTGTGGATTTTGTTCAAGATTTTGTTGAATCTAGCATTGAATTCTTTAATGGGTTCCTTGGATTCTATCTTCAAATTTGAGAGGTCATTGAGTAAAGTTGCTATTGATCGGTCGTCTCCAAATTTGGTTAAAAAATGATCTGCAAAAATGGCCCAACTTGTTATGGATCCTGATGGTAACGAAAAGTACCATGATCCTGCTACTCCTTGAAGAGTATAAGGGAATAGTCTAACTACAACATCTTCATGTGTGACTCCATTCAAATTAATAGCCAGCATAAAGTTATTGACATGTTCTTCATCTTGAATGTTAAGATCTGGACTAAATTTTGGAAGCCATTTTCCAGAATTGTCTGGTAAATCATGTAAAGGTGTAGCCATGTTGACTGCCCCTGGAGTAGCCCATGGTCTAGCCATTATTGGAACAACTATTGGAGGAGTAGTAGAAACTGGTGGTGTTTGAATAGAAGTTGTTGGAATAGATGATGTTGAGATTGATGAGGATTGAGCAGATGATGATTGAGGAGATGATATGGAAACAATTGTACTTTGTTGAGATGGGATTTCGGAAACAGGTATTTGAATATTAGATGTTGAACTTATATCACTTACTGATTCCGATTGAGCTTTTCTTGTCTTACTTCTACTAGGTAAAGGGAATTCTTTCAGAGAAATACCAAGTTTTTCACTTTGAAGCCTAGTAAGAGGTTTGGAAGAAACAAATTTTGAAGTTACACTACCTTCAGATATTTCAGACTCTTCTAGAGATAATGAGAATCCTTTCAATTTATGAATTAAATCTTGAACTTCAGAAGACTCAGGATGTTGATTGTCTGAATGTTTTGAGATTTTGGTAGTGGGTGTATGAATATTCTTCGCAATTTCTTCTATAGGATTTTGTATTTCAGAAGAAATTGAAGAATTTGATGAGGGTGTTTTGCTCTCAGAATGGCTTGTGGATAAAGATTTACTTGCCATTCATAGCTCAGGCCCTCCTTCTAGCGCCAAAAATGTTGAAGCCTAGAAAATATCTGCTTCAAACATCGGGGAAAACCACCCGGTCGGGACCTTAAGACAGCTCCTTTTCTGTTTGGTATGGTGGCTCCGACTGGATTTAAAGGACCAGTTTCCTTATAACTAAATGGATTGGTTTGGATGGGTGGAAATGGGACTAAATTAACTGAAATAAAACTATCTAATTTAAACTAAATACCGATAAAGAAATTCCAACACTAACCCGGGTAATTATATGTGAATACAACTTAAGATTGTTCCAATTTAACAATAACCATGAAAATGTATTATTATTTAAATTGAAATATGCAGAAACAAATAAAGATAACTCTGTTTAAGAAATTAAACAGAGTTGTATTAGCATATTGCATTCATCATTGTATACCATCTATATATACTTATGAAAGATAATGTTTCAATTATACTCAGAAATGATATATAAAAGGAAGCGTTGTGAAAACAAATATATATAAATGATAGCAATTTTAAAGCGAATATCATAAGACAAAAGAAATCAACAGTAAACGGATAGAAATACCTCATTCATCTTGAAGATTTTCAAATGAAATCTGATACTCTAATCCAGTAACTCTGATGCAAAATCAAGTTCCAAGGTACAGAAATGCAACACTTCAAAGCTAATTCCGCATAAAAATCACCAGATGTGATCCTTTTTAAAAATATATAAGACAATGGAGTACAGAAATGAAATCTCCAAGTCAAAAATATTAAGATCCAGGACCCTTCTCTAAATGCATGAGAAGGGTTTAAATACTACTTAGCTAAATCTAAAAATAGTCTTATTACAAAAATTAAGGATTTGGTTCAATGACCGTCCTTTTCCTAGGCTAAAATACAGTAAAATTAAAACTAAATCTAACTATCTATGAACTTGATCTTTAAACTTGCAGGCATCTAGCATAGTTTTGAGAAGATGTGGTTGACCGACTTCAGAATTCAACTGTCCTAAAAAGACAGAGTCGGCAAGCGTAGGAGCAATCTTCTCTGTAGCATTGACGATACAATTAAGCGCATTGTGCTAACTGTGTGGCTTCACCAAGTACATCCAGTATGAGTCCCAATTCAATCTTGTCAGCCCTTGGATAGATTTTTCTCTTTCTTCTGCCTTTTCCTCCATTCTGTTTGCAGTTGATTTGCCTGTGGGGAACAGTTTCAGGAATCAAATTAGCTTTGTGTAAATTGTCATTTACACAATCTGAAAGAGTATTTGCCGCTGTATCCGCCTCCTCTGATGTCTTTTCTACCCTTTTGATTTGTGCATTTTCCTTTATTTGAGCTTATTGCTCTATTATTAATTTTGCAATTTCATCTTGATTTTGCTCCACCATTTTCTCATATCATACTTTAGCCAAAGTAGTTTCTTTTTATCGATTTGACCTTTCGCAGTAATTTTTCTCTGTGCCGAACACGCTCCACATCTTTTTCCTTTCTCAGCATGAAGTGCCTTGAATTTGGTCAATGTTTCCTCATTTTGTCTTACAATTATTTCAAGTCTTCTTCAACTCCCGACTTCTCTCAAGAAGAGCTTTATGTTTCTCTGAGAACTCTTGATCTCCAACAGCTTCTTTAGTAACTTCTAAAAGTTCTATAGAGGATAATTTTGGCAAACTTACATACCTTATCTTGTGGTAGAAACTGTGTCAATTTTCCCACTTGGATATTTGAACTTGTGAACAGCGTCTAAAACATCCTTTTTTGGTACTGTCCACCCGTGTTTGTTTTTCTTCAATGGTTCATCTCTTTTGGTCCATTCCTGTGTGCATTCTGACAAATTCGCATGTTCTCTGGAAAATTCTTCCATAAATTGCTTATTATAAGGCGCATGAGGTTCCGGAAACTCATACATCAGCCTCACGTCTTCCGTGGTGAATGACCCGATTAGCTCTTCAGATGGAGTTCTAAATTGCCTGTCTGAAATATCGGTGCTGTCCAGCACCCATTTCACCATGTCCATACATGGGAGAATCCTCGGCTTTGCCGCTATCCTATGGAGAAATGAACAAGCCAGTTCTTTGAGGGTTGTTTCAGACGTATTACTAGAACCTGCTGTAGCCACAATTTTCATCACCACCAGATTTTCTTCTTCTAACAGATTATAAATTCCTTCCCAAGTGGATATACCGGCATCCTTATTACAAGCGGTGTCTGCATACAGCGAAGCCATTTCTCTGTTTTCAGAATTCGAGCTCTTCTCCTTCTTACCCATAGTGTTTAGTGAAAGATTTGTATAGACGTTTGCTCCTTCGTGCCTGCGTTTTATGAGTAAATGAGAGTAATGGCATAAGACTAGTCACAACATGTCCCT
>JAXQQM020092980.1:0-102872 GCA_034641835.2 Pinus albicaulis | reverse complement strand
TCAGAGTGAAGTATTCATTAAAGCCCAGACACATGCACCCACACATATGATATGCACAAAGAATTTCTTCTCTTTATATAGGTTTACCCTTTTTCAATACCATGAGCCAAAACTACATTACTTCCGATGGTATTCCTGGATGGGGTCACATAAACGAATCAATACTCAATACAATGGGTCAATACCATGGTGGTTACCCCTGGTTTTTCACTTTATGAGCGCTTTTTTTCCATACGCGACTTGGCACGTTATTTCTCGCGTGCATACGCGACTTCTCCTAGACAAAACCGCGTATGCCTTGAGACATACTCTTTTCATCATGTTCTAGCACATACTAACATTCCTTCCATCATTACCTTCTATACTCATTGTATATACATCAGATTTACATTATTTAACAAGTTCATCAAGACATATTCCATCAGGGACAACTTCATCAAGTAGGTTTCCATCATTTTCATCAAGTGGGTTGCCATCAAGGACAACACTCAACATCATATTGCCAACAAATGGGCCTAGTCTTAACAACTAGTTCTTAAAAGCTAGTTCTCAATGGCTATTTCTGGTAATGATGCATCTCCTTTATTTATTCATTGAGATCTATTATTCTCTCCACCTTTTCATGAGGATGAACCACATTATCTAGTTCGAAACGTCAACCTAATCCTAATGACGTGATTAATCCGAAAGTTCTTTTATTATGGATCACAAAATTATTAGATCTAACATTGTTCTAATTTTGTTTCAAATCCTTGAGTTTGATTCACTTCAGCTTCATATTGTACCACAGTAGACATTTCAGGTTCATCTGAAGACCTAGATCATGTTTATTTTCCCCTTTCAACCTTAATTTTCTCTAAATGACTAAGTGTATACTCAGGGGGTTTACCTTGCATTCTCCGTGAATTTCTTGGTATTTTAGCCACGATGAAATTTAATTAATAAATCAAAAAATATCAATAGATCACATCTAAAGCCTCTAAAAATTAAAAACAAACAAATTAACATGTGCTAGCAAATCTAGGAGTCAAACCTCACAAACAGTTTTTTCATAGTGAAATCACTAGTTGGTGATGAAATCCAACATCGTAGAAATAAATGTGAAAATATATAGATAAAGTGGATGGAATCAGGTCTTCTGACAAACTTCTTAATGAAACGGTATGGCACAACTAACTTCACTTATGCCATCTTGAGTGAATATTAGCCTCCAAAAAATCCAAGTGACTCTAGTCAACGTATGTTCTAGGTACAGCAAAGACCTTCCCTCTACCATCACCTCGCAAAAAATCCCTAATATTATGGTCACTAAGGTTACCAACTCTAACAATTCAGCATAAGGGGGTAGTTGCAGGTCCGACATACACTCAAGGGTAGAATAACAAAGCTCAATCCCCTTGAAATCTCCTCGACATGGTAAATCTGAGGTTTACTTTCAAGTGACCCCAAGTACCTTTCGATATCGTTTGTAATGCATGCAAATATTTTACCATAACAAATGAAGCGGGTATGCTTCCTTCACCGGGTCCAATATGACCTCATGCATTATAACTTGATATGGAAGGTTGGGTTGTGTCAACCTCCAACCAAGAGCAACTATTTCAAACCACTTGTAGCTAGAAGTTAGCCCTTCTAACATGAGAGGGATCTCTCAAGAAATAATTGATAATATTCTCAATATTCTCAATAACAGATGTCTAACTCTAGATTTTTGTATGATTTTGTAGGTCAAATAAAGTGTGTTAATCACCACCATTGAGAATGGATTCAGTTAAAAGACAACTCAATTCCAAACAAAAATTATTTTGTGGAAGTTGAGGCATTTTGGGTTTAACTGATATGAAGTAAATATTTATAGTCAATCACAAAAAATTTGAAGGATGTTTGAGAAATATTACATTGAATTCCAAGTAACCAAAAAATCTATGAAAATTGATAATAGCATAAAAACAGATGGGATAGAATGAAACCAAAAATAAATCTCAGCTTGAAAATAGAGTATTGCTGCAAATATATATCAACTGGATAAAAATGTACAAAATTTTGTCTTTCTCACATCCTTGATCCTCCAATGCAGAGTCTAAAAACTACAAATATCTAGAAAACATCTCCATCTTTCATTAATTACAAAATATGCCACTTGAGCCAGATTCTATCATCATGCTAAGAGACCTAATATTATTTTATTTATAAAAAGTATTGAGATTTCTTAGTGGTTTTTTGTCTTGATACAATTTTGAATTCAAATAGGATTCTATTCATTTATCAGCCCTCAAAATTTTTGTTGTTGAACCTTATCGAATCCAACCAAATGTTGCGTCTACTGAACTTTCCACCTGGATATGCCACCTGGACTGCTAGCTGGAATCTTCTAGAGAATGGCTCTTCTCGAACTAATCAAGTAGCTTAATAAATCTTTCCTCTTATATCAAGCTTTCATTTCATACCCTGGTTGCCATTTATGTACTTTTACCATTTGACCCAACTCCTTTTCCTTGAATTTCTGGCCTAGATTTAGACAATTGTTGCTCTCTACCTTCATATACTTTTCTTGTACAAATGTAGTTTTGTAATGATCCTAGTCCAAGTAATCAACTATAACCTTCCTAAACTCAACATGTAATATTCCAAATAGGAAAGTGACAGTAATACAAATCAAATAAAACAATCATGTTGGAATATTAAAACACCATAAAATAAACTAGAAAGAGTTGAGCCATTTTATTAATGAGAAGTTTTAATATAATTAAAACGGTGCTAAAAAATAGTAGAACTTGAGCTGACAGAGAGGGCTAGAGTGACCCTCAAGTCCTCCCACTGAGAACACTTAGTAATTGTTGCTCTGTTGGAGACCCTACTGCGTTGCCCCTACTGGAAATGCTGGGAATGTAACTACTGGCTGAAAAGGGGTGCGTAGATAAGGTTGTTCTGGTGCTTGGAAAATGCCATGATTTGGAATTCATACTCTAAGATGAAAACCCAGAAAGTATTTCCAGAAATGACAATAAAGGAAAATGCAGCCCTAGGGCTGATTTACACACTATATCAGGGAGATTGCTGCAAGGTGGTTGAACTGATGAGAAATATTTTGTTACTACTCCTAATCAACTTCCCGGATGAAGGGTTTCTCCCTCATTGGATGCCAATCTAAGAAACTTGGTTATTTCTCCTCCAATAGATCTACCCTCCTGGATTGTGCAATTCTTGAAGGAGACTGCATTGTTGATAGGGGCTGAATATTGGCCTAAGGCTTGATGATGAAATGAAACTCAAGAACCTTTCCTGAATGAGCACTTGAAGTCCCCCAAGGATAAGGGTGGGATTTCTGCTCAGAAGCACCCGTGTGTTAAATAGCACAGCAGACTTAGCTAAACAGTTGAAGTGTGCAAAAAGTCATAAAAGAAAATTCATAAAAAATATTCATAATGCTTTCTATGGCAGCCATCCCCTTCCTTAAATGCTTGTGATCCCTCACCCTTTTGGCCCCACACAATAATTATGCTACACACATGGCCACTAACCTCCATTATGATTGTGTTGTCCTTCATTGTCTCCACTACCTCCATGACTGCGTTGTTGATTTGGTCAAATTGACCCCATCCACATGCACTGGCCCACATTCACACCAAGAAGTAGTTTATTCATCTTGGCCCTATCTAAATGCATTGATCCAAATTTACATTAAGAAGTGGTTTTGTTCCTAGTAAAGGGATTTATGGGTCCCTCTACCCTCTTATTCATCTATCTTGTTGACAAAAACAAAAATTAATAGTCTAATTAGCTAAAATCTAATTAGGAATATTACAGTCCTCCCCTCTCAAATGTTGCTTGTCCTCAAGCAACTGCAAGGATGGATGCTGCAAAATATTCTCTCCTTCAAAAGTGGCATCCTCATCCGAAATATTCCTCCATCAAACCAGATATTCTTTGACCACCCTTTTTCTTAGTTGCCTCTCCTAAGTATCCAAGATAGATCCCAGTTGTAAAAATAGATGGCCCTCATCATCAATAGGTGGGAGCTCCATAGTGGCAGCTGCATGTTGTCCAATGGCCTTCTTAAGGCATGAGACATGAAAAATATTGTGGACCTTACTCCCAATGGGGAGATCCAACTCATATGCTACTTCCCCAACATGACGGATCACCCTATATGGCCCATAGAAATGGGGCTTAAGCTTCTCATACCCCTTATCCTTTAGGGTAGACTATTTGTAAGGCTGAAGATGGAGATAGACCAAATCATCCACCTCAAACTGTCTCTCCACCTGACCTCGGTCTGCATATAAATTCTGTTGATTTTGGGTTATATCAATGTTTTCCTTAAGAGCACAAAGTATATCCTGACTCTCTTTGATCCACTCTTTAGCTCTAAGAGAATTTCTTGCTCCAAACATCATATCAAAAAATGATAAAGCATCATAACCATATAGAGATTGAAATGGAGACATATCGAACAACATATGAAATTTCATATTGTAGCAATATTCCCCCAAGTGGATCCAGCATAGCCATGCTCTTTTCTGCCCTGAAACAAGTTTCAAAAGTATCCTTCCAGCCACTTTTTTACTATATATGTTTGCCCATCTATCTGGGGGTGATAATTAGTACTCAGTGTCAACTCATTACCCACCAAATGGAAAATCTCCTACCAAAAGCCACCCATGAAGCGGTTATCTCTATCACTGACTATGGTCTTAGGAAGACCATGAAGTCTAAAAACATGTCTAACGAAATATCGGCCACTTGTGAAGCAGTGTACCATGAGGAGATGGCAAAGAAATTTGAATAATTTGTTAGTCGATCAACAACCACAAAGATACAATCCTTACCCTACACTGCTGGAAAACCAGCAATGAAGTCCATAAAAATGCTCTCCCATTTCCCCTCAGGAACAGGAAGTGGTTGTAACAACCATGCAGGATGGTTGTTCTCCCCTGTATTCATCTAGAAAACTAAACACTCCTTGATATGTTAGAGCACATCCTCCTTGAGACACTTCCAAGAGAATTTCTCTCTGATGGCCCAGTATGTATTTGTGAAACCTTAGTGGCCTAAGAGCGGTGACTCATGTGTTGCAATCAAAATATTCTCCTTGAGCTTAAAATCTCTATTCAAGAAGATTTGGTCCCAGTATTGGATGACCTCATCCATTACTCTATATATCTCATCGGTCACCTACCCATATAGTATCTCACATGTGAAGCGGTCTTTGGAATACTCCACCAACAGTTGGGTCTTCCAATCTGAATCCACACTCATCAAGGACAGCACTGCTGGTCTCCATGCTAAGGAATCAACTACCACATTTCTCTTCCCTTTGACATATTCAATGTCAAATTCATATTCCTGAATTTTTCTAACCCATTTTTGTTGCCTCTCTTGCACCTACTTTTACTCAAGAAAATACTAAAGACTGTTGTGACCAGTCTTTACTCGAAATCTGTTTCCTACCAGATACTTCCTGAATTTGGCCAATGCATGCATAATGGCCAACATATCCTTTTCATATGTGGGGTAAAACCTCTCATGTGGCAGCAACTTCTGGCTCTCAAAGGCTATGGGATGGCCCCCCCGCATCAAGACTACGCCAATACCCTCCCCTGAAGCATCACATTCTAGCACAAAGGGCTAGGTGAAATCTGGAAATACCAACAACAAAAAACTGCTCATCGCCTCCTTGAGCCTATCAAAGGCCCTATGCGCAGTGTTTTTCCAACCAAAGGCTCCCTTCTTGGTCAGATCTGTGAGTGGTGTTGTTGGTTGGGAGAACCCTTTGATAAACTTTCGGTAGTATGTGCATATGCCTACAAATCCCTGAAGTTTTGTTACATTCTTTGGCTCTGGCCAATCTCGAATAATTCGGTTCTTCTCCTCATGGACCCTTACTTCATCCACTCCAATCATGTGGCCTAAATAAAGCATCTTTTTTAGCCCAAACTCACACTTCGAGAGCTTGGCATAGAATTTTTTCTCTTCCAAAATGCGTAATACTTCCTCAATATGCTACAGATGCTCTTCCAATGTACGATTGTAGATGAGAATTCCATCAAAGAAAACCAACACAAATTTCCTTAATTGAACATGGAATATGTGGTTCATATAAGACTAAAAAGTTGCCGAAGCATTGATCAGCCCAAAAGGCATCACCAAATACTCAAAGTGGCCATAATGACATCTAAATGTAGTCTTGGGGATATCCTGTTCCTTACCTTGATCTGATGGTACCCCAACCTCAAATAAATCTTTGAAAAGGACTTTGATCCTCTCATCTCATCCATCAGCTCATCGATCTTGGGAATCAGGTACCTATTCTTCATTGTCTTCTTATTCAGGCTCTATAGTCAATGCACATCCTTAAGGTACCATCATTCTTCTTCACCAAGACCATAGAAGAAGCAAAAGGACTGGTGCTAGTTCAGATATGTCCTAAAGCCAAGAGCTCCTAAATAGCTCTCTCAATCTCGTCCCTGTAAGCTTTGGGGTGCCTATAGTGTGTGGTGATTACTTCTTAGATCCCCTATTCCAACTCAATAGTATTTTCAAACCCCCGGTCCAGTGGCCTTCCCGGTGGAATGTCCCCAAATATTGTACAATAGCAGTCTATAATAGGCTGCACATCAAAGTGGACTTGTTTGTCCTTGCCTCCTGCCTCTAAAATACATAGTTCTACTGCCCATTCTATTTCTACTCTGTGAAAATAAACCTCCATCCTATGTGTTGAGACTACTTGAGGTGGATAGGTGTGCATGCCCCTGATCATTTGGTGCTTACCACTCTTCTTATCTGTCCATTCCATTTCCGAGGTCTCCCAATCCGTGGAGACCTTTCCTAGTGTGATCAACAACTATACACCCAATATCACATTTGTGTCAGGAATATCGACCATAAATAAATGATATGTCAATCTGTATGTCCCCAAATTTATAGCTAATGCTGAAACATACTTCACACATTGCATGGTTCTAACTCCTAGAACCAAAATTGAGAATCCTTCAAAATAATTTGTGGGTATGCCTCTCCTCTGCACTAGTTAGGTATCAATGAACTTGTGGGTAGCCCCACTTTCTATCAATACTGACACTCGTTGCCCTTGAACTGTGCCTCAGACTCTCAATATCAGATACTTGGGAACTTAGCCGCAAAGCTGCAAGGGCCCCTCTAATTGGAGAAAATTCTCCATTTCCACCTCGTGGTGATGGTAGATCCTCTCCTATTGCCACAACACTAGTGTCCCTTCCATCTCCTCTTATTCTCCCTCTTCACCATTGGATAACAGTTCAATATAATGTGCCTTTCCAGTATCACATTGATGCCCTGGTGCTCATGGTTCTTGGCAAGTGAAGCAAAGCTTCCTCCTCCTCAAATATCTTTCGATATCATCCTAAGAGATACTTTGCCTTGGTTCCCTTTTTGGGGTGGAACTTTCATATATTTCCCCTTTGACTGGAATGTGAGGTTTTTCTGGAATGTAGCTCTTGCCCTTGGCAAAGCATCTTGTAAGTCCCTAGCCCACTCAATGGAATCTTGGAGCATAGTTGTTCTAGTGGAGTTTACTAACCCATGCAAAGGTTCCACTAGTCCATCAATGAACATGTATACCCTCCTAGCTGTGGACATATTTGGCACCATGATGAAAAGTTTCAGGAACTCAGAGATATAAGTCTCCAGGTTTCCTGACTGCTTGAGCCTATCTAGCTCAACAAATTTTGCCTCTGGATATCTTCATTCAAATCTCTCTACCAATCTCTGGGTGAAATTTGCATATACAATCACACCTGCATGTCCCAATGTAGATAGTCCATGGAACAACCATTCCTGGGCTTCACCTTCAAGGTGAAACACAACTATCTGAATAGATTTAGTCTAATTTTTCCACCTAAGCCTTTGTCGTGCATTTGGATTACCCATCAAAAGAAGGCAGAAAGAATCTACCCCTAGTGCATTGTAGATCATTGTTCTATATGTACCCTCCACCTCTATTGTTGTTACGAGGTCTTCTGTTATCTTTGATCTCACATAACTCTTGGAAGTTTAGATGTTCCTTGAATCTTTGTGTTATGCAAAATTGTGATCTATGTATAAATCAAATTCCCTAAGTGATCTATGTAGAACAATAGAAGAAAGACTTTTCTAACACTTTCTCTAAAATAATCAGATACACAAAATGATAGAAGAACCTACTTGTGATCCAAGCACTTCTTCTCCTTTTTTCATTGTTGTTTTCGCACTCAATCCAACTTCGATCGCTAGATTGATTCCTACAAACATAAACAAAGAAAATAAAACAACATGCGTATACAGATATCTACCTTTCTTAATCACTCAAATTGATTAGATGTGAAACATATATATCAGTCAAGAATCCATTGCATGAGAAATAGAAACATAAAGAGATACATATATGGGAAAATAAACATCAATCTGTATTAAAGAGTAGAAGGGGGAGGTTACAACCAATGATCAATTTGATGCCACCAGCTCCAGATTCATCCCAACCTCATCACATCCAACATCACACCATAAACATATCAATACTTTCACTCTCTAAAATGAGAATCCAACAACATTTCTTTACCAAAATTCTTCCTTCCCTAGCACTAGGATATGTGCTCAATTTATAGGGAAATTTATGGTAGTTTCTCAATGAATTACTTTCTAATAATAGGCAAGACATGTTCCCAAGTTCAGAGGTGTTAGATGGACACTTGGATTCGAAGTTTGACACATATGGACTCTTCTAGAAGGCACTGGAAATGTGGAGATTCCTGGAACAATGAGAATTCCTCTTTCAGGTGACCAACGCACTCTTAAATTTTGGGAAGTGCATTGTAGTGCACCCTTGAATGGAGGATGTTGCATGAGAAACATAATTATTCCCTTTATAGGCAGTGTTGGTGAGTTCATAAGTGATATAACATATACTTCAAACCTTGTAAATCTCACAATAGAAGCCGTGAATGAATTGTTCTTCTCTTAGGGCATATAGAAACTGAAATGTAAGGGGATGATAGACCCTATTTCATTGTTCTTGGGGATGATGTCCATTTTGACCAGGTCATGGGGGAGGATGCCCAAATTGACCTATAATAGTTTCCCCCTAAAGCATGAAGTCAAAATAATAATAATATATTTGAATGAGATACTTTATGACGTGATGATTTGGAACTGAAGCAGAGTGGCGACCTGCATCAATCTTATAATACATTACATCATGATATTTTCATCTTGATCATGAATTTTGGAGGGAGGCATTCCCATGCTCAGCACATAAACTATCTA
This sequence comes from Pinus albicaulis, assembly GCA_034641835.2. Lineage (NCBI taxonomy): Eukaryota > Viridiplantae > Streptophyta > Pinopsida > Pinales > Pinaceae > Pinus > Pinus albicaulis. The sequence goes on along the minus strand of JAXQQM020092980.1, from coordinate 93,593 downwards.
ATAACATGTACATAGTGTAGAAAGTCGTCTACATTGGAATTTTTCCCAGTACAAACATGCCTACAGTTATAAGCCCATGTTTATATGATGATCTATATGTAAGGTCACCATACAGATGATGTGCACAACAATCCTGAAATCGCAGCTCGGATGGCTAAAACTAGATCTAGGGTCTTCTTATTTTGTTCACTCGATCATTTGGGTACAAGTATATCCATGCGAATATATGGTTTGCAGTCGAACATGGTAAGACATCGTTTGATTACAAGCCAATGATGTGAGTTGTTAACAAATGTGAGAGAACCACCATTGATGTTATTAGCTCTCAAGGTACTGCAGTACATTTTTAAGGCGTGAATAGATGATTTGATGTCGAACACCAAACAAAATATTTTGGTCAAAGGTTCAGAAGCGAGGATCTTATCGATCTTGTAACAAGCCTCATGGTACTGGAAGATGATGTTTCTAAGTAAACCTCCTAGATAATGATTTGATGTCAACAGGAAGCCACTTTATCGTGAAACGCAAGTTACTGATTTCAGAGAAAAAATGTGACTTGATATAGAAATATCTAGGGATTAATGTCATGAAAATGAAGGTTTATGAGTATTGCAGAAGGATGAGTATTCACTAGATGACTTCTCTTGAACATATCAGCAACACAGAGATGAGTTGGAAGCATTGACCCAAAACCGAAGTGAAGGTATGATGAACCATAGGTATGAATGAACCATCAAGAATATTACCCAAACCAAATAGTCATAATTATGGAGTGAAGTGTCATGTTCAAGAGAAACCTGCTACTGTGAAAGTTTTGTTCACTTTCCCAAATTTTCCTCGGTCATTTTTCAACCTGTACCTCTTTATTTTTTAACAAGTTTGAGGAGGATAACATATGCTTGATCTATAATTCAACCATTCGGGCAAATATGCATCACTATTTAATAATTTAACGAGTCTAGAAATAAATGAAACTCGATTCTTTCCATGATCAATAAGCCCATCGTTATTTTATGTTTTAACGAGCCTAACGATAGTGACAGCCTGGTCCTTTTTCATATTTAGAGTTTGAAAAAGAGGACAAAAGAAAAATCCATGAGTAATTTTTCGTAAATTTGTCACTCAAATCCGAAAATGTGTAAAATAATATCTGAGAGAACCTCCTAGCCATATTCGACTAAGGTTTTCCTTTTTCGTAAATAATCTATCTCAGTCTGGAAAAGGGTTAAACTTATACTGAGTATATTTCATTTCATTTACTTTTATGAGCTCAGAAATACAAGTTCTCGGCAATATTTACACATTATCAGAGTCTAAAAAGAACGAAAAGAAGACTCCATGGGTTCCTTTCTCACTGTTATCAAAGCTCGAAAAAGAGATAAAAGTGTGCTTCAAGTCCTTTTTCATTTTTATCAAAGCTCAAAAAATAAGGATAAAAGTATGCTTTGTGGTCAAAGCATTCTTGGATAAGTGTGCACGACTAATCTGCTATTTCAACTATAAACTTGTTCAAAATAACATCATCTAGATTAAAAATACATGTTTCATGGTAAAAAATGAATCAAATCCATAGTCATAGCAATAAATATGATTTGAAAATAATCAAATGATTAATTAAAAAAAATTTATTTGTTCAATTTTACCATTTGAAAGTTACCATTTGAATTTTGGAGCTTAGAACCTGTTTTTTCCCCTGAACTTTAGCAGTTGATTGCAATCAATTATGTGGATGGTTTTCCTCGCCTTTCAATCTAGGTTGGAGCTATAAACCTCCTCTTTCCTTCAGTAATATTTATGTTTCATTTCATTGCAATTTTTTAGGGATTTGGGCCCCTTAGGGTAAATTTATTTTGCACATAGGGAAATGCAACCTTGAATGTCGAAAGGTGTGTTGTAGTGCACTGGAATTGAAGTCTAGGAGCACTGGCAATGCACTGTCCCTTATCTAGGGGTGCATTGGGTGAAATTTACATTTTTGTTCTTTTCAGTGTGCCCAAAGTTTGCTTGGTTTTTTGCATGGAATGGGTCCTTATGAGTCTTATGGTTGTGTTTCACGGATTCAATGGACCAAAATCACGATTACATGGAGGGAACGAGAACATGAGGAACAAAACATGATTGCCTTAAATGATCCAGGTACTGTAAGAACCCTCAGAGACTGTGGGTTGCTGAAGTACATCAGACTACTAAGTATGAGGCAACAAATGGAATTATTGGAGTTCCTTGTTCATTCATGGGATCCAGCGATTGAGGCATTTCATATTGGGGAAAAAGTGATCCCAATTTTAGTGGAGGATATATATTTTCTCACTGGATTATTGAGGAGAGGCCTGCCCATTTCTCTTTCAGGGTCTACTCTCGGAGGAGAGATGGTGAGATATTATATTTTACAGTATTGCAATCTAGGTGAAGAACCTATCAAGGACGGGAAAATAAACATCTGCAATGTTCGTGATTTGGCATTGAGAACCATGTTATTCATGGTCACAAAGCTTGCTCGTAATGCTACACTACACATAGAAAATAGATCTTCCATGCATTATGCACTAAAGTGCTTGAAACCAACCGTTTTCAACTAGGCTGAAGTATTACTCTCTTAAATGAAAGAACAACTAAGAAAGGCAAAGGGAGGAAGGAAGAAAATTTTCAACTATGGTTCTATCCTCATTTATTTTTCCTTAGAGCTAATTCCATTAATGCAGCCTCAGCATGTGACATTGGTTATATCTAACCCTAGAGATCCAAGGATGCAAAGATGGGTAGAACTGATGGCTAGACATGTTGGTCAATCGACCATATTGTTCTCGACTACATTCTTTGCTTGGTTCAGGTGACAAATGATCACCCTCGATGATTATGCATATGTAGGTATTGACTTCCGAGGAGATCCAGATTTATCTTTACCAGAAGGCGCTTAATGGGGTACAATTGGTAAGAATATTTTGACCATGTTTTTTATTTTTCTAAGGTTTATACATGTTTTTGTATTTTGATGTTTCCCAAGACTAAACTAAATTTTTGATGTATGCAAATGTAGGTTGAGTTCAACCAGTGGGACAGCCAGAAAAGGGAGTGGACGATCCAACATAGAGGGTTGTTGGGAGAGCAATCCTTCAATATTTGGATATGGCTAAGAATATTGTTGAGCTTTAGCAGAACATACAGGGGTTGAACTTCAGGATTTCAGAATGTCGGATCGAAGAGTTACCCATGCGATTGTAGTGCCATACTATTGGCATTCCTAACCATTGGATGTGTTTACTACATAGGATAGCTAGATCAGCAACATGTTATCATGAGCACCACTAGTTTACTTTTGACATGATGCATACATTTTGAGGTCAGATGACCAAGGTGTCTTGGAAAAAAAAAAATTAGAAACCTATAACTATCTATCTATTTGTTTTCAGTTTTTTCCTATGTTTATTTCACAATCCTATTCAATTGTGTGATTTGAATTGAAAATATATCTTTACATGTGTTGCAAATTTCTATTTATCACATAATTCACTAAGGAATCAATTAATATGTTCAAGTCTCTGGAAATATGTTGATATTGAATGAAATCAAAATGTCTTTCCAAAATTCAAACTCTGAGGAACATATGATGTAGTGTTGTATTCCTGATAGTATAAACACTATTAAGTTCCAGTACCACAACTTGTGAGTCTAACCTAATGATGATGCAGTTAATACCAAATGAAATGGCATCAGAGAGAAGTTCGAGCAACGTGTTATACTCAGTGATAATTTTTGTAGATCAAACGATACAAATCCCTTGAAAACTCACTAACTCGTCGTTCAGAGAAAAAATGGCCCACGTTGCAGAGGATAGATTTTGTGTACTATGACTAGCACCATAGGAATGAATGGTTCCAAAGATTGAGACATCTGCAATGAAATGTAAAGTGGATTACTAACTTCAAGAAAACTCTAGAAAAACAAACTAAGGCAGTAAATGAAAATCAACAACATATATACAATATAATACAACAGTTTACTATGCTCATGTTTAAGCATAGCAATGTTTCAGATACAACCCATTTCAGGGCTACGCCAACGAAATTCCATCGTAATCTACCAACTCGTAGGCACCCTTATCAAGAACTATTTTGACAATATAGGGGCCATGCCATAACGACTCAAATTTCCCTGTACCTATTACATTATTTTCCTGATCATAAAGAATGACCAGGTCACCCTCTAAGAAGATGTGAGGTTGCACATGCTTGTTGTATTACGCCTTTATACATCTCTTATGTGCTTCTTTGGCCAATGTGGCTTCATGATGTGTTTCATCAAGATGGATGACGTTAAAAATATGCGCTTCTTCAGAAGAGGTGTCAGATAACTAGTTGATTATGAGTTTTAATGACAATATTTCACATTGGATTGGCAAGATAGCTTCTGGACCATACACCAATTGAAAGGGGGTAAATCCGGTTGTGTTTCTCACTGAGGTTCGGTATGCCCACAAAACTGAGTAGAGCATCAAATGCCAATTTAGTTTATGAACTCCTATCATTCATTGAAGCATTCGTTTAAAAATATTGTTAATAGCCTCAACTTGTCCATTTGATTATGGATAATAAGGAGTAGAACTATCATTCGACAGTCCTAATTTGGAAATCAACTCATTCATCATATGATTACAAAAATCCAAACCATGATATGACATTATAGCCTATGGAACACCAAACTGTAAAATAACATGATTAAATAAAAAACAATGCAGATGTTTATCCTGTGTTATTAAATGTAGGCATCGATTCGGCCCACTTGGTAAAGTAGTCTACTACGACAATAATATAACCATGCCCCCTGAACGAACAAGGGTTACAAGTCATGAATTCAATGCCCCATTTTGAAAATGGTCCCACAGAGATAACACGATGCATTGGCGTTGCAGTTTGCATATTTTACGATCAAATATCTGGCATGCATGACAAATTTTGACTGTGAGGATGCAGTCGTGAAATATGGTAGGCCAAAAGTAATCAGCATGGAGTATCTTAGGAAGGTTTAAAGGTAATTTCATATTTGTGCGTAACATTGGTTACTTTTGTAGAATATTATGATAATATTAAGCAGATTATGAGGATTTGCAGAAGGAGATAATTTAGGAACTTTCTCCCTGCCACTGGAAGATCAAGGGTGAAGAATAAATGAGCACAATATCAGGAAATTAGGGACAAATCATGGAGATATTCAAGGGGGTTTTCCACCCTCTTTAACTCTCAAAGGCATCCAAAGGATATTCATGAGATCCCCTCCAGCAATTCGAATTCCAAAGGCAGCTAAGCAACTCAAGACCAAGTGCACTCAAGCCATACTTCACTTGGAATCAAGTGGACTCATCACCTATTTTTTAGGAGTTTTTGTTAGCTTCCCTTGAGGATAAATAAAGCTGATAAAGAGCTAATTAGGGTCGATTTTGGTGGATTCTGGTCCATTCGATGCAGTAAATTCCATTCCATTTTCATTCTATTCCATCCCATGCCATTCATTTTCCATTCTATTAGGATTTTTTTGTTTAAGACCTTCGGGATGTAATAATATAATATTTTTAATGCAATGAGAATTCAGATTACTTTTTATTGATCTAGTTCTAGAGATTTGGGCTCGTGGGTTAGGGCCCAACCCATGTGCCTCAGCTTCTCTGTTTTCTTCATTCCTTCCTTTCTGTCATTTAGCTGGTTTGTTTCTGTCATTTAGTTAGTTTTGCTTCTGATAGTTTCATTGTTGTTTATTTTTTTCTTTCACTTTGCCGTTGTATTTCTTCATTTACTTACGAGAGTAATAGAGTAGAGTAAAAACCCAAAATCTGTGGTCAAGCCTTCCCCTCTCATCTCTGTCAATAGAGTTAGAGCAGGGTTGACCTTCCCACAGGCCAAAAAATTCTTTCTATTCATTGTTTTTTTTATCACGCATTTTGTATGTTTCTTTTGTGCATGAGTCTGCAGGGTTGTGTTGAAAATTCAAAAAGATGATGGAGCTTAGTGAAATGAAGTCGCATTCACTAAGTGGGCTCGCAGGCTATTTTTGGCGCAAAGTCTATTTTTAGACTATGTCTATTTTTAGACATATGGAGCATGGTCTAGGAGTTGCAGTATGCTATTCTTGGATGATTGGTCGAGCTGGTAAAAATAGATGGACCTCTATTTTTAGACATATAGGTCGAAGTCTATTTTTAGACTGCCTGTCTAAAAATAGGTCAGTCAAATATTATTAGCCCTTAATAATATTTAGACTCTAAACTTCAGTTTATTCTCTTACAGCACTTCAGTTGGAGCTACGGATGTGGCCCATGCATCTGACAGAAGGAATTACGCTATTCCTTGGGTTTTGGTGAGCTCATGCATGGTTGACTTCAGTTAGGACTTCAGTGGCAGAAGTTTGGTGGAGTTGATGAGACAGTTGGTGGAGTTGTGTTCGGTTTAACTTAGTTGAACTAGTTGTGATTAGTTTAACTAGCTAATCAACTAGTGATGAGTGGAGTGAATTAAATATTATTTAATTCACTAATTATTAACTCATTATTCAGCTCAAGAACACATCAGTTCACTACAGTGCATGGACAGTTCAGTGGAGACCAGTGGAAGAGGTAGATGAAAGGGTGAGTTTGCTATTAGTTGCGACAGCAGTTGTGCATGAGATTTGCACAAGCATTGGAGGAGATTGCCAATGATGATTGCGCAGTTGGAGCCAATGAGATTCGAACTTGGATCTCTCATTAGACCAGCCTTGATTGCGCAATAGAGGCAGGCAATTAGTGGATGAGTTTTGAACCTATGACTTGTTCAAAACTGAGCTAGTTTGTGTATAACTTTCGGAGACAGTACTGAGTACTTGTGAGGAGTATTGTACTGAGATTGTTACATGTTTCTCTTCTATTATAATATACAAATAGCTGGGGGTTTTCAGCTATAATATTTCCCCATTACATATTGTGTTTATGTGCGCATGCGACTGTTTCCATTTCTGCAAATTGATGATTGATTGTAGAAGAGATTATGTGTTGCATAGGAATTTGAATTAGTATGTGATCAGGATAATCTCGGTGGATAAATCTTCATTATTCAGAAAATTTCTACATGGTATCGGAGCGAATCAATCATCGGGATCTATTGTAGTGACTACAATGTTATTTCGGTAGACAGAGTCTGTAACGGGCCAGGTAGCCTCTGGATCCATCCTTTCTCTGAAAGGTGATATATCCAGTAAATTCCCTTACAGTCGATCTCTGTGCTAGAAATAATTTGTTCTCACAAGATCCAGAAGAAGTTGAGTTTTTGAGCTTGGAATTTGAATTTTGCAGCAGTTTGTTTTCTTGGTGCCGGAGTTGAAAATGTCTTTCAACGGTTTGCGACTCGAATATGCTCTTGAAGGCAGTTTGAATTATGTTGCATGGAAAGATTGCATGGAGGAAGTATTAGAAGATAATGGACTAAAGGAGTTCGTAGATATGGATGTCCAAAAGCCCACTGATCCTGCTGAAGTCGAGGCTTGGCAAAAGAAGATGGCGGAATGTCGAAGGATTCTATTGGAGGGCGTGAAGGATCACATTGTATCCAGCCTGCATGGAAAAGCTTCTCCATATTTGATGTGGAAAGTGTTGACAGATCTATTCCAAAGTAAGAGTGACCAAAGGAAGTTGGCGCTCAAGGATAAGCTCGGAAACATTAAGATGGAGAAAGGCGAAAGTATCGCCAAATACCTCACGAAGTTCACTTAATGCAGAGATGAGTTGGGAAGTGTGGGGGTGACTGTCGATGAAGAGGATTTGGTGGACCTGGCTCTCCTTGGTCTTCCGAAGGCTTTGCATTCCTATCAGGACTCTATCAATGGTCCGGAGAAGTTGCCAGGATGGGAGCGACTTTGGGCGGATCTCATGCAAGAGGAGATAAGGAGGACTACCAGGGATGGATCTTCATCAAAGGTATCTAATGAAGAAAATTGCGCTTTGGCTGCCAAAGCAAAGAAGGGGAAGAGAAAGAAGGCTTCTCAGTCTGGTGTGAAAGGAAAGAAGCAAGACATGTCCAAGGTGAAGTGTTTTCACTGTCACCAGCACGGACACTATGCCACAAATTTTTCGCAGAAGAAGAAAAATAAGAAGGTTGCTGGATCTGCAGTGGGAGAGGCATTGGCTTCTCAATTCAAACTGGATTTTTCACTGATTTCATGCTTGGTTTCAAGTGTGATGGGATCAGTATGGTTCTTGGAAAGTGGTGTGTCATTTCACATGACCGGAGATCAAGATCTATTTTCAGATCTGGAGGAAAAAGATCTTGGAGTGCACATCGAGATGGGCAATGATGGTAGATACAGTGCGACCGGTATCGGTACCATTTCCTTTGAGAGGGAGTCTAGTAAACCCTTCGTATTGAAGGAAGTATTGCATGTTCCAAGATTGATGAAGAATCTGATCTCTGTGGCGATGTTGGAAGACAAGGGGTATGATGTGGTCTTCAGTGAAGGAAAAGCTTTCCTGCGTAGTAAGACAACTGGAGAGACCCGGAAGATAAGGGTTCAAGTCAAGAATCTTTATCAGTTGCAAGTAGATGGCTGCGCAGCAATGGCATGCAAGGCGGGAGAAGTGGTGAGCCAGGATGATGAGGGCGAACTGTGGCACAGGAGATTGGGCCACCTTCACCATGGAGCTTTGAAGATACTGCAGCAAATTTCTACTGGGCTTCCTAAGGGCATTCTTGCACAGTTGGATCAGTGCAAGGGGTGTACTTTAGGGAAGTATGTGAAAGCCACCTTTCACGAGAAGGATAGCCGTGCCACGACGATCCTTGAGAGAGTTCACACAGACGTGTGTGGTCCTTTCTTTGTAGCTTCGACAGCAAAGCACAAGTACTATGTGATCTTTGTTGATGATTTCTCTCGGAAGTGCTGGATCTTCTTCATGCAGAAGAAGAGCGAGACATTTTCAAAGTTCTATGAATTCAAGGTGCTGGTTGAGAAGGACTCGGGGAAGCATGTGAAGGCTCTTAGGAGCGACAATGGTGGTGAATTCATCTCGGCTGAATTCAAGGACTTTTGCAGCGTAGAAGGGATTCGAAGAGAGCTCATCGCACCCCATAACCCACAACAGAACGGGGTGGCTGAGCGGAAGAACAGAACGATCGTGGGTGCTGCACGGGTGATGTTGCATGATCAGGGCCTACCCCTTCACTTGTGGGCTAAGGCATGCAATACAGCAGTGTATGTGCAGAACCGTTGTCCTCACAATATTCTTGGCATGAGTACACCGAAGGAGGCATTTTCTGACAAGAGGCCTGATATTTCTCATCTGAGAATCTTTGGCTCACCTGTCTACATGCATGTGATGAAGGATGCCAGAAAGAAGCTAGATCCGACCGCAGAGGTTGGAATATTTATGGGGTATACTGATACACCTCACAACTATCGAGTGTATTTGCCAGACAGTCACAAGACTATTGTGCGACGGGATATCAAGTTTCAGGAGGAGAAAGCCATGCAGTGTTCGCTTGAGAGGGAGCCACACTTGCATGCAGATGAGGAGCTATTAGTTCCTAAGGAGGAGCTTCCGGATGTGGATCAGCCACAAGAGGAAGTTCATGAGGTGGAAGAGACCACTCATGCAGCGCCAACCATCAGAGGGCGCAAGCGCACTACAGAAGCTGAGCGACTGGCTCGAGATGTAGAGAAGGTTTTAGGACCACCTACAGCACAGCGCAGACAGAGACAGTCACCGGATCGGTACACTGGATACATGGCTCTTATGAGTCAATGTGTCGTGATGGAGCCATCCTCTTTTGAGGAAGCTATGGAGGAACCCGCATGGGTAGATGCCATGATCGAAGAATATGATTCAATCGTCAGAAACAGTGCATGGGAGATTGTCCCAAGACCGGAGGGGAAATCAGTGGTGGGTTCTCGATGGATCTACAAAGTGAAGCAGGCGGCTGACGGGAGTGTGGAGAAGTACAAGGCGAGATTTGTCACCCGTGGCTTCTCACAGATCGAGGGGATCGATTATGAGGAGACCTTTGCACCTGTCGCAAGGTACTCTTCCATATGGACGATCCTTGCTCTCTCAGCGCAGATGGGGTGGCACATTCATCAGATGGATGTGAAGACTACGTTCCTCAACGGAGTCATTGAGGAGGAGGTGTACATAGAGCAGCCTGAAGGTTTCGAGATCTTCAGCAGTGAGTCGCATGTTTGCCGACTCAAGAGAGCACTGTACGGGCTGAAGCAAGCACCTCGTGCTTGGTACACACGGATAGACAGTTATTTCACCGGGCTTGGATTCTCCAAGAGTGAGGTGGATCCTAACCTGTACCAAATTGTGGTGGAGGGGAAGTTGTTGATCATTGTACTATATGTAGATGATCTGATTTTGACGGGTGATGAGCTGTTGATACTTTCATGCAAGGAGGACCTTGCTAGAGAGTTCAAGATGAAGGACTTGGGCCTCCTTCATTATTTCCTGGGATTGGAGATTTGGCAGCGCAGTGGAGGACTGTTTGTTTCTCAGGGTAAGTATGCCCGGGAGATTCTGGAGAGGTTCAACATGCATGTCTGCAAGCCTGTTGACACTCCTCTTCCTGGTGGTTGGAGGAAGGAGGATGCTACTTCAGCGGAGGTAGTGGATGCCACTGTCTATCGACAGTTGGTGGGGTCGCTTATGTATCTGGTCAATACACGACCCGATATATGCTATGCTGTTAACCAGCTTTCGCAAGCTATGGTTAAGCCTACCAAGCTCTTATGGAAGGCAGGCAAGCATGTATTGCGTTATCTTAGTGGCACATCGGGATATGGTCTATGGTACAGACAGGAGGATGGAGCGAAGCTTTCCGGCTTCACTGATGCAGATTGGGCAGGGAGCCCAACGGATCGTAAGAGCACATCTGGAGGTATTTTCAGCATCGGGTCGACAACAGTTTCCTGGTACAGCAGGAAGCAGAGATCCGTGGCACTCAGTTCAGCAGAGGCCGAGTACATGCCAGCAAGCTTGGCTGCATGCGAGGCTATTTGGATGAGGAAGATCCTCGTTGGATTGTTCGGGTTGCACTTGGAGCCTACTGTGATTTATTGTGATAACCAGAGTTGCATTAAACTCTCGGCTAATCCATTATTTCATGATAGATCCAAACACATCGACATCAGGTACCATCATATCAAAGATTGTGTTCAGCGGAGAATCATGTTACTTTCATATGTTCCCACGGAGGATCAGGATGCTGACATCTTGACGAAGGCGCTCACCGGGAGCAAGTTCGAATTCCATAGAGGCAGGATAGGGGTTGCAGATAACCCATATCTTGTTGAGAGGGAGTGTTGAAAATGCAACAAGATGATGGAGCTTAGTGAAATGAAGTCGCCTTCACTAAGTGGGCCCGCAGGCTATTTTTGGCGCAAAGTCTATTTTTAGACTATGTCTATTTTTAGACATATGGAGCATGGTCTAGGAGTTGCAGTATGCTATTCTTGGATGATTGGTTGAGTTTGTAAAAATAGATGGACCTCTATTTTTAGACATACAGGTCGAATTCTATTTTTAGACTGCCTGTCTAAAAATAGGTCAGTGAAATATTATTAGCCCTTAATAATATTTAGACTCTAAAATTCAGTTTATTCTCTTACATCACTTCAGTTGGAGCTACGAATGTGGCCCATGCATCTGACAGAAGGAATTACACTATTCCTTGGGGTTTGGTGAGCTCATGCATGGTTGACTTCAGTTAGGACTTCAGTGGCAGAGTTTGGTGGAGTTGATGAGACAGTCGGTGGAGTTGTGTTCGGCTTAACATAGTTGAACTAGTTGTGATTAGTTTAACTAGCTAATCAACTAGTAATGAGTGGAGTGAATTAAATATTATTTAATTCACTAATTATTAACTCATTATTTAACTCAAGAACACATCAGTTCACTACAGTGCATGGACAGTTCAGTGGAGACCAGTGGAAGAGGTAGATGAAAGGGTGAGTTTGATATTAGTTGCGACAGCAGTTGTGCATGAGATTTGCACAAGCATTGGAGGAGATTGCCAATGATGATTTCGCAGTTGGAGCTAGTGAGATTCAAACTTGGATCTCTCATTAGACCAGCCTTGATTGAAAAATAGAGGCAGGCAATTAGTGGATGAGTTTTGAACCTGTGACTTGTTCAAAACTGAGCTAGTTTGTGTGTAACTTTCGGAGACAGTACTGAGTACTTGTGAGGAGTATTGTACTGAGATTGTTACATGTTTCTCTTCTATTATAATATACAAATAGCTGGGGGTTTTCAGCTATAAGCTTTCCCCATTACACATTGTGTTTATGTGCGCATGCAACTGTTTCCATTTTCGCAAATTGATGATTGATTGTAGAAGAGATTATGTGTTGCATATGAATTCGAATTAGTATGTGATCAGGATAATCTCGGTGGATAAATCTTCATTATTCAGCAAATTTCTACAGGTTGTTTGCAGGAATAAGCATCAAAAGCCCCAGAGACATTATTAAGTATTTCCACTTCATTTTCCAGTACCTATCCACCTCTGTGTTACACTTCTAAACCTCACTTTTATGCCTCCATTTCCCTCCTTTTCCTCTTATTTTCATTCTACACCTTTTCATTCACAAAATGCTTGAAAAACCATCAAAGTGGGCCTCCGGATTTGCTCCTTGAACTGCCCTCTACCATACATCGCAATCGCATTTAGCATATTTTTCCTTTTTCCTTTAAAGACTTACTTCTCCCAACGCCGATTGCGATATCACTCCGTACTCCGCCACATCGCAAATCGCAAATTGCATTTTGTAATCTTTATCCCATTTCAAATCGCATTTCGCAATATTTATTTGCTCCTTGTTAATACTTATCGCTCCCGACGCCGATTGCGATATTGTCATTACACTCTCCTACTGGTCCCACTACCACATCATCCGACTCATCGCAAACCGTAAATTGCAGTTTTTATTTGGTTCCCATTAATACTTACTGCTCCCAACACTGATTGCAATATTCTCCATACTACGCCACATCGCAAATTGCAAATCACACTTTTTATTTGGTTCCCATTAACACCTACCACTCCCAATGCCGATTGTGATATCCTTGTCGTACTCTTCCACCGGTCACATTGCCACGTCACCCATTGCATTTCTCATTTTGCTCTCGCTCTCGAACATCACTTTCGCTACTCCTCCAAATTTTCGATATTGCGATTGTGATATCGCATATCACATACCACACTTTCGTCCCTCCATCGCACTTCTAAAAGCATCCCGCTCCAAAGGATTTTTACACTATAAATTTTTAATAAAGTTTAACCCCGCTTTTCACTCCTTTGAGCCTTGTTTCGTGTGTTAAGCCTTCCATTAGCATCTTTAGCCCTTTCCCTCCAGACTGCAATCAACACTTTTTCAATTAGAATTAATTCACAGATAACTTAGCTGCATGGATTGAAGAATGGTAGATAAATAATAAGATAAGTAGGGTGTGTTTAACCGATTGACCTAGTTAGGTGTGATTTAAATTAGTTTCTTTTATACCATTTATTTTTAGAAAGTTACATTAATTTCCTTTCCTGCCATTTCTTTTCAGAAATTTAGTTTAGTTTCCTTTCTGTCATTTCATTTCTACAATTTATTTTAGTTTCATTGAAGTGTGACAGACTTCACTGATAACCCCTAGAATTAGCACCCTTTCGTAGAGTGGAAGAGGATGACATGAGTAAAATGAATCTGTTATGTATATATCACTATCACCTCCAAGTTTGTAGGAGCCCCAGGTTGATTAAGTAAAATATGGCATCCCCTCGGAGTTGCAGCACTCTTGGTTCAATACCAAGGCTCACCACTTTTTGGCATAGTTGCTGGGGATATGTCTAGTAGATTCTTTGATTTAGTTTTAGCATTATTTTATACTTTCCTTTTTCATGTTGTTTCCAAAATATTGAAAAATATAAAACACAATTGATTTTCATGCCTCATAGGAGTAGAGCTACTTAAAAAAAAGTTAAAAATACTTCTCCAATACCAGCCCCCCCACTTGACCACGTGGTGCAGTAAGAACCGCATCACCATACATTTTTGAAGGTAGAAGAGATGGATGGATATGGTGAAAATGAAGAAGATCTTACTGGGCTTCCCATTCAAGATATGGACATTAGTGTACATATGAAGAACATCCCTCCATGTTTCCTTCCTAACTTCCATGGGATGAGGATAGAGGATCTGAAAACATTTCTCTTTGAATTTGAGATACTTTGTAGATCTTATGGCTACTTATCACACACTCAAAAATTTAGATTTTTTCCTGCAACATTGAAGGATAAATCTCTTAAATGGTTCATGAGTCTAGGTACTAATTCAATAAGATCATGGAATGATATGCAGAAGATATTTCTAGAAAAATATAAAGATTGTTATCCTAGAGAAAAAAAATTTAGAATGAACCAAGAAGAAGATGAGAGCCTTGAGGAATTAATAGAGACGTTCATATATATAATGTTAAGAGGGAAAAATTGCATCATCTAGGATTTGACACACTAAAAACCCTCTTACTTAGAACAATTAGGGATGAGTGGATTGATCTCCTTAATATCATGAGTAGAGGAGATGTATACCAATTTTCATTTCAAGAAATTTGTGAAACATGCAAGTGCATATCAAGAGGAAGGGAAAGAGTAAGTAAATCTCCCTCAACATTGGTAAGGCAAGATGAACTTGGAAATTTACTTGAAAACTTTAAAACATAAATTCTTAGCAATCTAAGTGAACAAGTAGAAATGTTAAGAATGAAAAATGAGAAAAAAGAAGATGTGGATATTTTTGTTATCCATGAAGAACCATATGCTACTAAATGTTGTCGATCATTCCCCAAGTTTAAATAAGTTTACCACGAAGAAAATGGAGCAAGGAAATCACCAAAGAAGCTATGTTATGTAGCTCCAAGGATACCCTAGTAGCCTAGTCAACTTGATATGATGCAAGGGCCCACTTCACCATTTCAAGCTTATTCACATCCATCTCAAACTAATTGGGACACACTCCCTCCTTGGAAACCTCATCCATCTCAGCCCTAAAACCAATCGTGGCAACATGGTTGGAAAAGACCTCATTGGGAAAATCCACAATATCCTCAATATTTCCCTCAATATCATCCATACCCAACTCCATGCTATCCCTACCATCCACCTCCACCACAACCACAACCTCAACCATATCCATCTCATATATCCACCCCCACTCAACTACCTCTACCACCATTTTCCAAACCCATACAATGAAGTATCTCAACTCACTTAGAATGTTGAGGTACAACACGTACAAACATCTCCTCTTGATCTACATGGTATTCATCTTAGTTCAAGAAATGTATTACAAAGAAGAGATTTCTTAATGTCATTGAAGGACAACATCAAGAAGAAGAATATCCAAATGAGGAGATCAAAATATCAAGAGCTGCACTTGATGAAGAGCCAACATCAAAATCAGATGTTGAGAAACTTTCCTCATGTTTACCAGCATTTCCTCCATGCATTCAAGAGAAGAATCAACAAAAAGAGGAATATTTGAATGTCACAATAGAAGAGGACCTCCAAGGTGATCCAACTCAGCAAGTGGACTGGGAGCATCACAACTATATTGACATATGGTTCCAAATAGTCATTAAGTTGCAACAACACACTCTTCTCCAATAGTACTTGATACAATCCCAGTAAAATCAATTCATCTCTTATATTCAAGTACATGTCAAAGCATGTATTCCATGTGTACACTTGATTTAATCTGTCATATTGATGTATACATGGCTCCATTGGAAGTATTCCTATACTTGAAAAAGGTTTTCTTTTTTCAAGTAGAGTAGGAAAGTGAAAAAATAAAAAATAAAAAAATAAAAAAGGGAACAAGAACAAAATCCCAGGTGAAAAACTATTTTTAGGCATCTGAGATTGGCCCACTGATTGAAAACCTCCATGAGGCGGTCATTAGGTTGAAAAAAATAAAAAAATAAAATAAAATATCCTAGGTGAAAACCTCCTTTAAGGTGCCTAGGAAGACCTACTAGTGCAAAACCTCATTGAGGTAGCTAGTAGGCCTTATAAATAAAATAAAATAAAAAAATTGCATTTTTCCATGTATCTCTCTCTAATGAATGCAGGTGCTCTCTAACCTTTGCAAGCAAAAAAACAGCAAGTTGGCACAAAAAACAAATTTGGTCAACTCCCTGGTTAAAGGTAATCAAACTTGGACTTCCTCCTGTGCTCAGAAGCTCCAAAAGGACCTCAAGCAGATTATGACATGCAGATTCAGAGCAGCTTCAGAACCACCGAAGACAGCTTCAACATCCATATCAACAGCTTCAGTATCACCTACAAAAACAAATCAATCGTAAGGATTAGGTATGCAATCATCTAACCCTTTCTTTGAATCTATTTTAGCTTAATAAAACATTAAAAATTGTGAGACGAAAAGTTTCTTATACAACCAAAATCAGTAGCTGGGCAACCTCAGCCTTATCTAGCAACTAGCCTCACTTTTTCAACCAAGAAGAGGAACAACACAAAAGTAAAAAGGACTTGAGAAAGTGGGTAGTATGTTCATGTAATGGAAGACAAGGAGTGCCAAAGGGGTAACCAAAGGTGGACTCAGTTCACAGAAAAAAGAACCATGAGTTTATTCTATATGTAATTAAAAAAAGAGAGAGAGAGAGAAATAAAGAAAGAAAAAATAAAATAAAATAAAATAAAATCTGGATCAACCACCTCTTGGCATGCGAAACAGACTTTCTTAAGGCATCTGAGGACCTCCATGGAACGCCTACGAGAAGAAATGTAAGAATAATAGCAAGAAAATTAGTAGGAGGAGCAGTGCGTGGGCCAATAAACAGGAAATGAAATAAGCCAACATGCAGGAAGAACCATAAGGTAGGGAGGATGAACAGGTTTCTCAAAGGATGAGCAATAGTTTCAATAGGGGGATGATAATGGGCCTCTAAATTAGACATAAATTAAGGCCCATCTAACCTTTCTTAGGCCTATCTACCTTTCTTATGTGCATGAAAATATATATTAAATCTATCCTTCTGCACTTAATAATGTTTTCTTATGCTTTAATATTTTCTTAGGAAGGTTTAAAGGTAATTTCATATTTGTGACTAATATTGGTTATTTTTGTAAAATATTGTGAGAATATTGGGCAGATTATGCAGATTTGGAGAAGGAGATAATTTAGGGACTTGCTCCCTGCCACTAGAAGATCAAGGGTGAAGAATAAATTAGCACAATATCAGGAAATTAGGGAGAAATATTGGATATATTCAAAGTGGTTGTCCACCCTCCTTAACTCTCAAAGGTAGCCAAAGGATTCTCATGAGATCCCATCCAGCAATTTGAATTCCAGAGGCAACCAAGCAACTCAAGATCAAGTGCACTCAAGCCATACTTCACTTGGAGTCAAGTGGACTCATTACCTAATTTTTAGGAGTTGTTGGTAGCTACCCTTGAGGATAAATAATTTTTTTCAAGAGCTAATTAGGGTCGATTATAGTGGATTCTGGTCCATTCAATGCAGTCCATTCCATTCCATTATCATTCCATTCCATATCATGCCATTCGTTTTCCATTATATTAGACTTTTGCTGTTTAAGACCTTTCGGATGTAATAAGATTTTACTTTTAATTAAATGAGTATTCAGATGACTTTTTATTGATCTAGTTCCAGAGATCTAGGCTCGTGGGTTAGAGCCCAACCCATGTGCCTCAACTTCTCTGCTATTTTCATTCTTCACTTTCTGGCATTTAGCTATTTTTGTTTTTTTCATTTAGTTATTTCTACTTTTGATAGTTTCATTGTTGTTTAGTTTTTTCTTTCACTTTGTTATTTTAGTTCTTCATTTTCTTACGAGATTAATAGAGGAAAAACCCAAAATATGTGGTCAAGCCTTTGCCTCTCATCTCTGACAATAGAGTTTGAGCAGGGTTGACCTTCCCAAAGGCTAAAAAATGCTTTAAGTTCACTATTTATTTTATGACACATTTTTTGCATGAATCCATAGGGTTTTTACAGGAATAAACATCAAAATCCCCAGAGACATTATTAAGCCATTCCACTTCATTTTCCAGTCCCTATCCACCTTTTTGTTACACTTCTTAACCTCGCTTTTAATAACTCCATTTCCCTCATTTTCCTCTTATTTTCATTCCATGCCTTTTCATTCACAAAACTCTTGAAAAACCATCAAGGTGGACCTCTGCCTTTGCTCCTCCAACTTCCCACCACCGTACATCGCAATCGCATTTCGCATATTTTTTTTCCCTTAAATATTCACCGCTCCCAACGTCGATTACGATATCGCTTTGTACTCCGCCACACTACAAATTACAAATCTCATTTCACAACCTTTACCCCGTCGCAAATTGTATTTCGCAACCTTTATCTGCTCCTTGTTAATACTTATCTGACATCGATTGTGATATTGTCATCACACTCCGACACCGGTCCCATCACCACGTCATCCAAGTCATTGAAAATCGCAGTTTTTATTTAGTTCTTGTGAATACTTAGCGCTCCCGACATTGATTGTGATATTCTCCATACTCTTCCACATCGAAAATCACAAATCAAAATTTTTATTTGGTTCCTATTAACATCTACCACTCCCAATGCTAATTACGATATTCTTGTCATACTCTGCCACCGGTCCCACTGCCACATCACCCATCCATTTCACATTTCACTCCTGCTCCCGAACATCACTTCCACTATTCCTACAACTTTGTGATATTGCGATTATGATATCACATATTGCATATCGCACTTTCGTCCCTCCATCATAGTTCCACCATCGCACTTCTAAAAGCCTCCCTCTCCAAAGGATTTTTGCACTATAAATTTTTAATAAAGTCTAACCCCCCTTTTCACTCCTTTGAGCAATGTTTCGTGTGTTAAGCCTTCCATTAGCATCTTTAGCCCTTTCCCTCCAAACTGCAATCAACACTTTTTCAATTAGAATTAAGTCATGGATAACTTATCTGCATGGATAGAAGAATGGTATATATATCATAAGATAATTAGGGTGTGTTTAGCCAATAGGCCAAGTTAAGTGTGATTTAAATTAATTCATTTTCTTCCATTTATTTTCAGCAAGTTAAATTAGTTTCCTTTCCTGTCATTTCTTTTCAGACATTTACTTTAGTTTCCTTTCTATCATTTCCTTTCTGCAATTTCTTTTATTTTCATTGAAGTTTGATAGAATTCACTGAGAAGTAGCACCCTTTCATAGAGCGGAAGAGGATGGCATGAGTAAAATTCATTTGTTGTGTATATATCACTGTCACCTCCAAGTTTGTATGAACCCCAGGTTGATAAAGTAAAGTATGGTAGCCCCTGGGAGTTGCAACACTCTTGGTGCAATACCAAGGCTCACCAGTGTCCACCACAAGCCCCAGCATGACAATAATTTAAAACATTTTTGGCCTCCTCATGAATGAGGAACCTCCTTAAAATTGTATCGACACCACGATGATAAAGTGTATCACTGATGATCAGATAATATTTGGCTTGGTATCGAATACGTCGATGGTCAGAGCAAGAGGTATCAGGAAAAAAATTATGGGTCTAGAGATAAATGATAAAATCCCCATACCAAGGATCAGATGATCCGATCAGAAATAGAGACTCATTAGGAATAGATGGTTCCGATGTAGTAGCATTACTATCAAAGGGAAGGTCATAGAGAAGCTTAGCCAAAACTAAAGACTTCTTTGACTTGGATTTGATGAATTACAAATCAAACTCATGCAAAATGACAATCCATTTTGAATACTTTCCCCCAAAAAATTGACGTGATAAAATGTGATTCATGGGGTTGCAATCCAAAATGAAAATGGTCTTCTGGAACAGGTTATAGTGGCGAAATATTTGGACAGCTTGAACAGCCGCCAAGACAAGATTTTCTACGTATGAATACTTCACTTACGTATCATTGATATTATGACTCAAATAATAGATCGGATGTTCTATCCTATTTTCTACTTGGATCAATACCATAGAAATGATCATATCAGGCATGGCGATATATAAGAAATAATCACTCTGATAATTGGGGGGATACATTAATGATGCCTGGAGAAGTGTATCCTTGACAGCATCAAAAGAAGCATGTGCAACCTTATCCCAATGGAAGGGAATCCCCTTTTTCAAGAGTCAATTAAATCCTTTATCCATTTCGACATAGTTGGGTATGAACCCTCTTAGGAAGTTAGCATTTCCCTGAAGTTTCTATAACTGAAGAAAATTTGACGGCACAGGAAAATCAAGAATGGGCCGCACCTTTAGTGGGTCAATTCTAATTCCAAATTTTGAGACGAAAAATCCTAGAAAACAACCAGAAACATCAAAAAACACACATTTATATGGATTGAGGTGTATTTTGTAGTGTTTTCAGTGTAAAAATATAGCTCTCAAATGCATCAGTTGATCAGTCTGGTTTCGTGATTGTGCGGTTAAATTGTCTAAATAAGGTTGAACAATGTGCTTGATGTTGTTGAAAGCATAATCCATTGCTCTCTGAAAAGTTTCCCTAGCATACTTCAAACCAAACGGGAGCTTCCAGAATGAATATTCTCTTATATTGGTCCTCTGGGCTGATATTGATTTGATTGTAGCCAGAAAATCCATCCATGAACGAAAATATTTCAAATCCAGCACAATCGTCAATAATTTGGTCGATAAAGGGAGTAGGATAGTTTTCTTTTGGACAAGCAAGATTGACATCCCAATAATCGACACACACTTTGATGGTTCCTTGTTTTTTCATAACAGGAACAATGTTGGAAACCCACTCAGTTAGTAGAACAGGGTAAATGAAACTAGCACGCAAAATTTTTACAACTTCTACTTTAATGGCAGCAGCCTTCTTCGGATGAACGAGACAAAGGCATTGACATACTATTTTGACATCAAGGTACATATAAATGGTGTGTTCAATGATACTAGCATATATGCCTAGAATTTTTTTGTAATACCAAACAAATACATCACAAAATTCACGAAAGAGAGAGTGATAAGTTTCGGTTCTGATGGAGAACAAGACACGCCGACATGAATGTTTTCTACAATGTCGAGTTTTTTCAAAATATCGATAGAAATGGTTTCTTTAATATTTGGTAAATTTCGCTCGGATTTGATTGCATTAATGGGAAAAGAATTCGAAAAGAATGTTCTGATCGATGGGTGATATAGTTAAATAATATTATATTCTTCATAATCCTGAAGATGGGAGTGATGATGATGATCTTCCCATGGTTCTCCTTCTAGCATCATGGGTTCCGCAATATTCTCATCTATCAAGAAAGTGGATGAAAAAGGATTAGATGTTAGGCCTCTATATTTGTTATTTCTACCGAAATCACAGGCGACGGTAATGTAAAGGTTCCCATGAGGGTGGAATCCTTTAAGAGTCCTAGACCAATGTTCTGAAGTGCAAGCTAGGGTGCATGAACTAATGGAATGCTTCCAGTTACCTAGAAACTTGAGGCAAATAAGGATAGTTGATTGATGATTGTGATAAAACCTTTATGTGGAAAGGTGGTCATTCTAAAATATGTAGAAACGATCACAATCATAACATATACTCATGGCCTTCCGAGTAAAATTTTGTAATCAAGGGGTTCGTTAATGACCTCAACTTCCACATTTACTGTTTTTCCTCGTAGTTCAACATGCAGGTTATTGATAATACCACAAGACTTATATGTACATTCGTCAAAATCTTTCAACGTTGTAGGTGATTAAGATGGGCGCGACGAGCCAAGTGACTTCTAGCAGTTTAGAGACACAATGCAGGTCGATTATCCCTCATCAATAATAGTACAATGAACGAGGTGATTGATAACATTTACTTGGATGGATAATGCCAATTCTACTGGTAATTGCAGCACATAGCCCGTATGATTAAAGACTATGATATTGGAATCTGTCGGATCAATTCCACCAATTGCTGACAATGCCTGCTTTTGGGAGGGACAATTTTGAAGCACCTAAAGCATTGACATGGCTAAAGGGGATTGAGCCAAATATTCAACTATATTATACTTTTGAGAAGCATTTGCTCGAGGATTAAATGTCGATTTATGAATGACTCACTTTGGTGGCATTATTGTCAATTCAGGAATAGAAGTTGGTGGTATCGATTCCATAAACAGATTCCTGGTTGAGGTAGTAGGTTGATCATTAGCCTTACTACCATAATATTTATTGCACATTGACACCAAAACATCAGTCTATGGCTTCGTGACAAATAGCATAAGCACTTGGGAACTAGAATCTGGATCCGTATCAACCAAATTTGTGTCCATATTCAAAAATGGATCTGTCAACACTGCGGATGCATGCGAGGTCTTAACCAATTTTGAGACTTAAGCATGGTGAGGACAATATCAAACAAAGTGCTCCTCATTATATATTATACAAGGCTAACAAGGTTTCTAATTTCCATTCGATTGATCAAATGATCGTTCCTGTGGGGTAGTAGTTTGCTTTTTCTTTGGTTTCCCCATTTTCTTACTTCTGGGTTGCTTTTCAATTTCGCCCTTGTCAGATGACATGACATGGATTGTAGAAGAAGGTGCAAGATCAGATGCAGTAGAGTGATGTGTGCTTGCAGTACCAATCATACTGTCTATGGCATGAGAGTCCTTAGATGTAGGAGGAACAATAAAATTAGATCGTGACGCATTGGTAATTTTCTCGTAGAGCATGACAAACTTAGTGTAAATCAAATCTAAGTACTAGGCATGAGAAATGACTTCCTCTTTAGTGATGACGCCACCCTTAGCCACATCCTCAATTATATATGGTAACAGGGACTTAATGAACCACTCAGCAAGGAGCTTATCAGGAACAAATGTCTTAACCATTCTACGATGACGATGCCACTCATGAATATGATCAGAAATGTGAGTAGCATTGGTTTGTTTAAAATTAGCCAAGAGTTTTGTTCCAGTTTCATATCATATGAGTAAATGGAATTAGGTCAAAAGGACAGTAACTAGGGTAGTGAAATTATCGAATGAAGCTCTTGGTAACTCAATGTACCATTTCGCAGCCGGACCAGTGAGCATACACTAGAAAAGACGTAGTTGAATGGAGTCATCATTTAGGGAGTTAGATGTACACCAAAAATGATAAGTCATAACATGCGTCAACGGGTCTTCCTTGGGGTTTCCATTGAACTTAGGAATATCTGAGGGTAATTTATGAGGTATCACTGGCCACCAAGGAGTATAGTTGATTGGATCATTGGTGAGCCAGTTTAAATTTGGTAACTCTAAAGTTGCAACAAAGGGAAACTGTCAATTTAAGTTGGGTTGAGTATAGCCATGGTATGATGGAATTGCTTGGGCAACAGGCCTTTGAGCACCAGCATAAGGAATCTATTGTTGGTAACCTAGATAGGGGTTTTTTTGAAAAGCAAACACTTGAGGATTATGTTGACCAAAACCTAGATACGCTACTTATTGAAATGAAGGTTGTGGCATTTCCGCTTGTGGCTACCAAGGGGTCTGTCCACCAATAATATAACCCAAAATAGGATATTTTGGATTTGGTTTTGGATAGGGATAACCTGGTTGTGGCTATGAAATCCCATAATATGGTAATCCAGCTTGTGAATAAATAATTCTGGACACAAGTGGTTGTTTCAAACCATCCGAAGGAGTTGGAGTCTGAAGGCCCAATACTTGGGGGTATTGGGTTGAAGGACCTGCCTAATATGGTTGAGGTACAACAGTTTGAGCCTGTAACAGGGGTAAGGATTTATTAACAAGCGAAGTTGATGTGGGTGCAATAGGTTGAACCGATAGATACGAGTGTACAACCATTTGTGGTTGGATGGGTAGAGTGGGCTACCACTGACAAACATTCATTCTGACATTAGTATGACCAAACAACGATGGAGTACTATCAAAATGGGTGACCATAGGTTTCCCCCCAGCATGAGGAGTATAATAAGATGGAAAATATTATTCTCCAAATGTACAGAGTCTAGTTGAAATTCTACTCGACGGAATATACCCAGATGGACCAGCTTGATATTGCCCTGATGATGTATATAAAGGATCAAGCCGTTCAGTACTTACTATAGATTTACTAGTTCGAATACCATATGATGACATTGGAAAAGTCCATGGGTTTGAGGATGCACAAAAGAAGGTTCCAAATAAATATTTGTAACCAGGTGGGATGGAAGGGCCACCATATAAATGTGACTCTGGTGATGTTGTGAACATCAACGAGGTAGCAAGAGAAGGTGTTTTTGCAACTAGAATATATGGTCCAGCCGAAGATGTTTCTCTCAGGCATGGTTATTCGACCAAATTTATACCCTATTGGATCTATAGGAACTCGAATAGACATGGGATCAACAAAAGCAGAGGAAGGTGATTGAGGAAAAGACTCATACAGGTAAATCTCTACCCCAAAATGAGTTGGAGTTAAATTTGTTTCGTCTTGTGGTATTTATTCAATTGAAATTAAACCAGGTGGAAGGGTTTCGTCGTCAGGCCCAAAGTATATTTCACGAGGTTTGTTGAGCCCCAAAGATGTCCTTATTTTCCACCATATTTCACTTCATTTTCTTTGTCCCTCATCAATTACAGGCTTAAATGATCAATAGGATTGATTAGGATTACTTTAAGAATGTATATGATGACTAACTTTCTATGTTTTCATGATTTTGTTATTGTAGCAATTTTTGACTAGACTCGGCTACAGAACGCAGTCATTCTGTAGCCAGTCGCCTATTCCGCATCTATCCTCATGTTTACGTAGGTTCCAGGTGTCACCTCAAGTAAAAATTCATATGGTCGTATTCCACATCACTCCCCCATCATTTCTTGCTCTCCACGAGGTCTGAGCTCGAGTCTACAAGTGGTTATGCACGTGGGAAACCAAAACTAGGAGACAGACTTCTAATAGGACAAGGACTGTACAGATGTCATTAATCATAGTACGAGGCCACCACCAGAGTCCTAGTTTGATTTTAATTGGGAAAGAAAAGTATTCCTATTTTATCTCAAATACAGTTATTTAATTTTGTTATAATTATGGCTCGGGAGACCGAGAAACAGAGCTAGATTTATGTTTTATTGCTAGATCTCAGAAGACCATAAATACTCTATTTTGAAGAATTTCTCCTTTAATGAAAGAAGCATCACTTTATTGCAAGATCTGAGTCAATCTTCAGTAGATTTTCATGCTAATCCGGTGGTAGAGGACCCCTGCTACCTAAGAAGCTTTGTTCATATGGTTTAGATAAGTAACTTAGCCTTGTTTCATTCTTAGTTTAATTAATTTTCTGAACTTTGTGTTTTTATACTTACTTATAGCGGATGCCATAGTTAGTCTTATCCTCACAAAATCTTCCAAAATATCACTCACATTGGATGGGATATAACTGTAGTATTTAGGAGTTAGTTGCATTTCTCTGAACTTTATGATTTTGTGCTCAATCACATCAGTTGTTACAGCTAGTCTTGCTCTTATAAACTCTTCCAAAATATCACTAACCCTGGGTGAGACATAGCTGTGGTGTTTTATAGCTTTGTTGTGTTTTGTTGAATTGTAAGCTTTCATGCTCATTTAAATAACATGTTGCAACTAGTCCTGTTCCATAAATTATTCCAAAATACCACTAATTCCGAATGAGACAGAGCTGAGACATTTTAGTGATTAGTTGCATCTTTAGTCTAGTTGTAGTACTCCGGAGGTAGATGTCACTCTAGTTTAATTCTGTCACTCTGTTTCAAGTTTGATAATGGCACTATAGTATAACTCTGTTCACTGTACTTTAAGTTAGATTAGTGACATTCTAGTTCAAGTTCCAGTTCATTGTATTTCAAAGTTAGGCTAAAAGCATTCTAGTTTAGTTGTGATCACTGTGTTTCAAGTTTGATCAATTGAATTCTAGTTCAGTGTTATCCATTGTTCTTTAAGTTGTGTTAACTGTCAAAATTAGACTTCATGGCCTTCACTATTTACAAACTAATCTTGTTCCGACTTTCTATTAATGCATCATCATATGAACATGAATGAATTAGTGATATCAGTTTAAGGCCTTGATTGTTCTGCAATCTTTTGCAATTTCACAAATAAGCCTTTTTTCCAAAAAAAACTATTTTAGAAAATCTCTAACTTTCGAATAAGGCTTAGTAGTGACAAGAGGAGCTGCATAATGGATTGATCTTAGCATTACAAGTTAATTCAGAGGAAAAATCTTATTGTGCTACAAATAGTCTTTTTCCAATTGTGTTCCAATAAACTTTTAGCCATGGATGAGATTCTTTGTAATATTGTAAGATGGTTGTTTACTTAGGAGAACCTAATTTGTACTAAAATTGTCCTTTTCTCAAGCTATTCCAACATATTTCTAATGAATGAATTGGATGAGTTTATGTTATGATTTATTGAGTTCATGTTGTGATTTATTTTCTTGCTATGAGTCATTATCAAACTTTTCATTTTCTATTCTTTAGTATAGGTTTTGCTCTGTTTTTAGTGTGACCAACAACTATTCTTTTTCAACATTTAGTTCTTTTCCTTCTTAACATAAAACCACAAAACCAAAAGCATCATAAAAACACTAAACACAACGTAGTGAGAAACAGATACCTAGGCACATATAGTGCACCTCACTTCAGCAGTTTACTGACCCTGGTTGATAATTTATGACCTCAATTTAGGAACACTAAGTTGAGCACAAAATTTTGGCGCCATTTTTGGGGAAGTGTAACTAGGTAGCCTTGTTTATTACCTCCCAAAAAAAATGACATGCATAGAGAAAGAGACTCAAGGGGTAGATTCATAAGAGGCAGAAGCTTGATTCCTAGAACACCACTTGTTTCACCAAGACCAAGAGCCGGCACACCTCCAACTCAAACCCACATTCCATCTTTTACTGATCCTAGACTTCCAGAGGACTTAAGATCAGATATTCCATTAGAAATACCTCCCACTTTACCCACTGAACCTGTCTTGGAAGAAAATTCAGGAACCCCTGCTAGGGACTTAAACCTTTAAACTTCCATAGAGGAATCAACTATGGCAGAAGAAGGGGGAGGAGGAGTTTTTAATGGAGAACACACACTATTTGGAGGGGGTAGAGGTAGAGGTAGAGGAGAAGGAGGTAGAGGTGCAGAAGGAGAAGGAGGCAGAGGCAGAGGTAGAAGAGAAATGGGAAGCTCTTTTGGGTTTCCTATAGTAGATGAAAAAAATAATACAACTATGAAAAACATTTCACCCTCTGTCCTTCCAAACTTTTATGGACTTAAAACTGAGGATCCTAAAACCTTCCTATTTGAATTTGAAGTCCTATGTAGAACCTATGACTACTTACAAGATGCTCAAAAACTTAAACTATTTCCTTCAACATTAAAAGGAGTAGCATTGAAGTGGTTTATGAGTTTGATCAACAGTTCTATTAGGACATGGGAAAACATGAAACAAGGATTTCTAGAGAGGTATTTGGATTACTGTATGCCAGTCAACCATAAGGAGGAAGTGTTTAAAATTCTACAAAAAGAGGATGAAAATTTGGAAGATTTTTTGGAGAGATTTAACTACAACATCAAAAGAGAAAAAATGGAAAACTTAGACCAAGAAACCTTGAAAGCTCTCTTGTTGAAGACAATTAGGGATGAATGGTTAGATATCCTTAACATGATGGGAAAAGGGGATATATCTCAGCTCACATTACCTGAAATAGTTGAATTATGTATCAATCTTTTAAGAGGGAAATCTAAAACTGTAAAAGGACCAAGAGACCCTGCTCTTGCAAGGGCAAGTAAGTCTGCTTCTGGGACAGTAAGTAGGGAAGAAATAGGACATATGCTTGATGAGTTCAAATCTGATATCTTGGGGAGTCTTAGTGAACAGATAGACACCCTTAAGTTACAAAACAAGAAAAAAGCTTAATTTGATGCCTTAGCAATCTTTTGTCCCAAATGTAGAAAGAAGCATGCCTTGAGAGACTGCCCTTTGGATGCAAAAGTTGTAGAGACTTGTGTAATTTGTTCAGAAAAACATGAGACCAAGAGTTGTCCTTCACTTCCTGGTCTTAAAGCTGTCTTTCAAGAAGATACTCCTACAAGTTCCACAGAATCTCTCAATTTTGTCTCCAGGAGGCCTTGGTAAGGACCTCAAACACAAGGATTTCATGATCAGTTGTATAATCAACCCCCACCAAATTGAAATTCTTGGCAGCAACCTTGGCCCCAATTTAAAAATCAATCACAAACTTGGGCGCAAGATCAAAAAATCCCTATGGAAGATACTCTCAGTATTACCAATATCCACCATCCTATCCACCATATCCACATTTCCCTCCTCAACAAAATTTTCAACAAAATCCTCAACAATATTCTCAAAATACACAACATCAAAATAAACCACTTCCATTACCATTTCCGCAGAAAAAAAATCAGTTGCCTGCCCAACCCATACCAAACCCCAACAATAAAAATCCTCAGAACACATACATGATAGAAGGCCAACTTATTTGATCACTTCTTTAGACCTTAGTGATGTTCAACTTAGGTCTGGAAGAATACTTGAAAAGAGGAAACCTTCTGTAATCATACAAGAGCAAGATAATTCTGAGGAAGATTCTCTACGGGTAAATAAAAGTCTTGAAGAGAACACAACTTTTCAAGACTCAAACATTGAAAAATAAAAACAAAAGGAACCAATAATTTCAACTCCTATATTAGAGCAGCCATCAACATCCACTTCTACACCTCCCTTTCCAGAAAGATTACAAATTGATAGGGGTGTAGAAAAACAAATTATGGTGCCTAATTATGATTTCCTAAATGAGCTAAGAAATGTTTGCATTAAGATCCCATTATTACAAGCCATCAAGGAAATTCCAATCTTAGCAAAGACAATAAGGGAGTTGAGCATGAAGAAAACAGGGAAAAGAATAAGAGAGATAAAGAAAATTCAACTAGAAGGAAAAATAGCAGATATCATGATGGGTAAGATGGCTATTCCAAAGTATCTAGACCCAGGAAATCCAGTTGTTAAAATTCACATCAATGGAATTGAGATCCAAAACACACTTATTGATTTAGGAGCAGCAATCAATATCATGAGTAGAAAAATCATGGATAAACTGAAACTTCCTAATCTTATTTTTACACCCACATTATTACAATTAGCAGACAGATCTATGATCAAACCTGATGGGGTAATAGAAGACATTCCAGTGTCCCTAGATTCTTGGGAATATCCTGTGGATTTTATGATCCTAACTCCTAAGAATAATCTAGGGGGGCATCCTGTTATATTAGGAAGACCTTGGTTAGCTACAGCTGATGCTTTCATTAGTTGTAGATCCGGTGATATGTACATCTCTGATGGTAGTTCAACCAAGAAATTTACAATGTATCCTCCAGCAAAGACAATTACAGAATTAGATGATACTCAATGGATAGAGGATGAAGAAGACTTACAACCTCTCTACACAATTTCAGAAATTAGTGAAGATAGCCATATTTTGAATACCTTAGAAAAATTTGAATCCTCTTCGAAATACAGACATGAACAATTTCAAGAAGAATCCAACGTTGAGTTTTTATCATCAAGGCAGATGTCTCTCTATTCTATGGATAAATTTGGCAGCTTTACAATTGAGATATTTCCAGGCAAAACTTTAAACATAAACAAGAACCTAGAGAAATCTCAACAAGAAGAGTTATTCAAGACATTATAGAGACATTCTTCTGCATATGCATGGGAGTACACTGATATGAAAGGGATAAGCCCCAAGACTTGCACTCATCACATCTATATACAGGAAAATTGTAAACCAATCAGACAACCTCAAAGACGGATGAATCCAAATCTTAGGGAGATTGTTAAGGAAGAATTGCAGAAATTGTTAAATGTTAACTTTATCTATCCCATTTCAGATATTCAGTGGGTTTCTCCTTTGGTAATTGTGCCAAAGAAATATGGTAAATGGAGGGTATGTATTGACTACCGGGAATTAAACAAAGCTACTCTTAAAGATCATTTTCCCTTACCTTTCATAGATCAGGTGTTAGATACATTAGCTGGAAAAAAGTACTTTTCATTTCTAGATGGGTTTAGTGGTAATAACCAAATTCAAGTAGCACTTGAAGATCAAGACAAAACCACATTTACCTATCCTTGGGGTACCTATGCTTACCGAGTATTGCCATTTGGATTCTGCAATGCACCTACAACATTTAAAAGGGCAGTACTAGGAATATTTTCAGATCTAATACATGATTGTGTAGAGGTATATATGGATGATTTCACAGTTTATGGAAACACATTTGAAGAAGCCTTAAAAAACTTGGAAAAATTTTTAAAGAGATGTAAAGAAGCAAATCTTTCACTTAGTCATGAGAAGTGTTTTATGATGTTTACTTAAGGAATTGTTTTAGGACATCACATTTCAGGGGATGGGATTAGAGTTGATGAGTCAAAATTTGAAGTCATCTCTAACTTATCTATTCCAAGTTGTCAAAAAGATGTTAGAATTTTTCTAGGATTCACAGGATATTATCGAAGGTTTATTGAAAACTTCACCAAGATAGCATCTCCACTTTTCAAATTACCTACCAAAGACTGTGAATTCAAGTGGAATCCTAATTTCCAGTTAGCCTTTGAGACCCTGAAAACAAAAATCTCTAAAGCACCTATTTTAAGGGGACCTAACTGGAAGTTACCTTTTCATATTTCAACAGATGCCTCAGATACAACTCTAGGAGCAGTATTGGGACAAAAAGACCTGATTCCTTATGCCATCTACTATACCAGTAAAAATTTGACTCCTTTAGAGTTAAACTATACTATAACTAAAAAATATTTTTTAGCTGTTTTTCATGCCATAAAAAAATTCAAACACTATATAACAGGCTATTAAACTTTTGTTCACACAGATCACTCTGCAATTAGATATCTAATGAACAAATCAATTACTAATGGCAGAGTCATAAGATGGTTATTTCTTTTACAATAATTCAACATTACCATTCTATATAGGCCTGGAAAACAAAACACAGTAGCTGATTTCCTATCTAGACTCCAAAACATCAAATACAATACTCCAGTTGAAGATCAATTCCCTGATGAATATCTTTTTTCAATTTCTACTCAAACTCCTTGGTTTGATGACATTGCTAATTATTTAGTTTCAAGGAAATTTCCTTCAATAATGAATTCAAGAGACAAAAGAAATATCATTTATAACAGTGAAAAATATTCATGGGTTGCTAATGAGTTATACAAAACAGGTCCATATTTTATCATTAGGAGATGTGTTCGGGAAGATGAGATGCCTGAGATCCTCAAGGCATGTCATGTGAACCTTGTGGCGGACACTTTGCTGATAAAAAAATAGCTTATAAGATCCTTCATTTAGGATATTATTGGCCATCCCTTTTCAAAGATGCTAAAGAGTATGTCAAAAGGTGTGACAGTTGCCAAAGGGTAGGGAAACCTTCTCCTTCAGGTGAGATGCCATTTCAGCCTCAGGTACATATTGAACCTTTTGAAAAATGGGCTTTAGATTTTGTAGGACCTATTAGTCCTCCATTAGGAAAAAATAAATATATATTAGTTTGCACTGATTATGTTACCAAATGGGTAGAGGCCAAGCCATTACTTTCTGCTACTGAAGCATCTGTAGTTAATTTTCTTTTTGAGGATATTTTTACTCATTTTGGTGTCCCAGGGGAAATTGTTACAGATCAAGGAGCTCAATTTACATCAAATCTAGTGGAACAAATGATGGAGAGGTACAAAATCAGACACAGAAAATATACTCCCTATCATCCACAAGAAAATGGTCAAGTGGAATTTACTAATAAGGTCATTGAAGGGATCCTAATGAAGACTATTCATTTGCATATAAGAGATTGGGCAGATAGGCTTCCTGAAGCCTTGTGGGCCTATAGAACTACATGGAGGAGCACAACAGGCCATACTCCTTATGAACTTATTTATGGAAAGCAAGTTTTGTTTCCCAAGAGTTCCAGATTCAAACTTTCAAAATGGCAGTTCAGCTAGGACTTGACCTAAAAGAGGCACAAAAGCACAGATTGGAGCAGATTAATGAATTGGATGAGATCGGACAAGATGCAGTTCAGAAAACAAGTATATTCCAACAGCAAAGGACTAGATGGCATGACAAGTACATCAAGGAAAAGAAGTTCAAAGAAGGTGACTGGGCTCTCTTGTTTGATTCAAAGTTCAAGGATTTTCAAGGTAAATTCCAAACACATTGGCTTGGGCCATATGAAATTATAAGAATTTTTGACAATGGAGCAATAAAAATCAGAAAAATAGATGAAGAGAAGGTCACTTTTCTTGTAAATGGTCATAGATTGAAGCTGTATCACAAGCCACTTTCAAGAGAAGAATTTTTCAAGAGTTTTCAGGAAAACAGTGATGTGAAGTTAATGAAGAAGAATTTTTCTTCTTCATCAACTTAGTTGAATTTTCTGAATTCAAAAGTATAAAAAATAAAATAAAATAAAATAAAATAAAGGTATAAACATGAAAACTAATCACTGATTAGCATGTTTATACAGAAAAGATAGAGTGAAAATCAGAATCTTTCTGACACTTTAGCTTTTCAAATTTGTTCTTTTTTCTACAAGCAGCTATTACAAAATCATAAGTGCAAACCCATATTTCACTTATGATTAATTTCATTCCATTCATCCATACTTCATTTCATTCCATTCATCCATACTCCACTTCACTCCATATTTCATTAATTTCATTCCATGTCCACCTCATTTTCATCTCAAAGTTTTAATAGTGATTTCTTTCTGCAATTGAATAATATAGATCATAAGTTGCAAGTTATTTTCCATACTTCACTCCACTTCATAATTGAGATTCATTTCATTCCATTATTCACTTCACTCATACTCCATTACACCATACTTCATTATCCATTTTTAACTCATTTCACACAAACATTCCATTCATGTTTCAAACCTTTCCATTCCATGTTTTAAGACTTCTACAGGTACATTCTGCAGCCAGCCAAAGATCCTGAAGACACTATCCAGTAATCACTTGATTGAGCAACAAATTGATCTTGCATATCCAAGACAACAAGAAAAATCAAAGGAGTTATGAGAACTGAACACCAATTATTTTCAAAGGAGGACAAGGCGTATCAAAACCAAAAGAAAAAAAATCAAAGGAAAGGCAAAGGTAAAAGTTATGAAATTATTATAGTAACAGATCATGAAACTTTAGCATAGTTAAGTCATGTATGATTCAAAAAGGTTATTTTAATTAGTCGTGTTGATCATGCCTATAAAACCTATCATAAAAACTTTGGACAAAATCCCTTCTATCTTTCCATATCCGATCATCATTTAAAACTTAACGGTTAAGTACTAAAGTGATTTAATCATTCACATCACTAGACCAAAGTATTTAATGATGATTTTGAATTCCTCACAAAATATCTCCGTGGTCTTTTCTTCCGTGATAACTCTCAACTCATTAATCCATGTGAATCACCCAAACCACATTATACTCAATTCATAGCTACTCCATATCATTTCTTTCCACAGCCACTTCTTAGCCATTCCGGTCTGTAAAACAGAGGAAACATCTATGGAGTAAAAACATCTCTTTAATAGCCATTTTCACCGTGAGCAGAGGAGTAGTAATTTGAAGGTTGAAAATATAATTTATGGGTCTCATAGTAAGAACTGAACCAGTTGGAACCAAGTACTTGGAAGGCTATCCACAAATCATAGAAATGCTACAGCAGGCTAGGTGGTTGTAATTTTTAGGAAAATTCAATGGTTTTCACAAAGAGGTGACTAAAACATTTGCACGGTCCTTCAATGGAGCGGAGGTCAAAATAGGAGATGTTAAATTCATCATTACAGAGGCTTTCATTGTAGAAGCAACGGAATTACCCAGGCAAGGAGAAAAGTGGTTCAAAAATAGGGAATTTCATAACGAGGCATAGAGGCAAATACTCAAAACACCAGGTATGGATGTTTCCATTTTTAAGAAAGGTATTCCTAGCTCTGCACTGAAGAATAAATGGAGGAACATGTTGCTCATCTTGCAAAAATTTATAACTTGTGAAGGAAGATTGTGTACCCTCTATGTTTATCATATTTGGTTAATGATGCATTTCTTAGGAGAAGAAATCAATTTCCCCTTTTTCCTACTTCATAGTCTGAAAAGAATGGCCT
Organism: Pinus albicaulis; assembly: GCA_034641835.2. Classification (NCBI taxonomy): domain Eukaryota; kingdom Viridiplantae; phylum Streptophyta; class Pinopsida; order Pinales; family Pinaceae; genus Pinus; species Pinus albicaulis. The sequence continues at coordinate 59,355 of JAXQQM020092980.1, read as the reverse complement.
CAAATGTACAAAAGAGGGTTCAATTTCTGAAAACAACCTTGTATCACCATGGGTTAGTCAAAATATTAATTGAACATCATTTGGGAAAAAGGGGAGATAATTGGGATGAGTTTCTAGTAAGGAATCATTTTGAGGAACCCAAGGAATCTCCACCTGAAGGCAAACCCATAAGAAGAAGCAGGAGAAAGGAAATTTCTAAGGCTGTTGAAACTAAAACTGGTAAATCAATTTAAAAGGACAGAGAAGAGATGATTTCTGAGAAATTGGCTCAAACTAAAAATCAGCTTAAGAAGGAAAGAATAATAAGAAAATATGCCAAAGACATAGGAGAAGGGCCATCTCAACCGAGACGGAGCCACGGGCTTAGAGGTATACTAAATAAAATAGAGATTAGACAAACTGGAATCATAAACATTGAGGATGAAGAAACACCTAATGCTAGATCACCTGAGTATTAGTATGAGGAGGATTTTGATGAAGGAGCTCCTGAAATAGACCCAGCACAACAAGAAATTTACAATTATGTTGAGACACTAGAGAAGAAAGCTTCAGAAAGTAGAGACAGAACTCCTAGTCCACCAAAATCTGCGATTGATATGCTAAGAAGAGATAAATATGAGTTGGAAGTACTCAATAGGCATATCAAGAATGAGAATGAAATTTTAAGGGAGCAGGTTAAGCTCAAAGGTGATATGAATACCACTCTGTCTCTACAAATGAAAAAGTTGCACAAGGCCAGTGAAAGATTGAAGAAGAAAAACAAAAGGTTAAGCAGGGCACTTACAAATTTGAGATTCAAGTTAGTCATAAGGAAGCCCAGAAGCCCATTGACTGTCAGACAAAGCAAAAGAAGAGGCTTATATGTCCTAGCAGAGGTCTCAGAGTACATGGAATAGTTGCATGAGGACATACAAAAGCCTTGCAGTGGGGGTATGTTGAGCCCCAAACATGTTCTTCTTTTCCACCATATTTCACTTCATTTTCTTTGTCCCTCATCAATTATAGGCTTAAATGATCAATAGGATTGATTAGGATTACTTTAAGAATGTATATAATGAATAACTTGCTATGTTTTCATGATTTTGTTATTGTAGCAATTTTTTACTAGACTCAGCTACAGAACGCAGTCATTCTGTATCCAGTCACCTATTCCGCAGCTATCCTCATGTTTACGCAGGTTTCAAGTGTCAATTCAAGGAAAAATGCATATGGTCATATTCCACATCACTCCCCCATCATTTCTTGCTCTCCACGAGGTCTGAGCTCGAGTCTACAGGTGGTTATGCACGTGGGAAACCAAAACTAGGAGACAGACTTCTAATAGGACAAGGACTGTATAGATGTCCTTAATCATAGTACGAGGCCACCACCAGATTCCTAGTTTGATTTTAATTGGGAAAGAAAATTATTCATGTTTTATCTCAAAGACAGTTATGTAATTTTGTTATAAGTATGGCTCGGGAGACCGAGAAACAGAGCTAGATTTATGTTTTATTGCTAGATCTCAGAAGACTGTAAATACTCTATTTTGAAGAATTTCTCCTTTAATGAAAGAAGCATCACTTTATTGCAAGAGCTGAGTCAATATTGAGTAGATTTTCATGCTAATCCAGTGGTAGAGGGCCCCTGCTACCTAAGAAGCTTTGTTCATATGGTTTAGATAAGTAACTTAGCCTTGTTTCATTCTTAGTTTAATCAATTTTCTGAACTTTGTGTTTTTATACTTACTTACAGCGGATGCCACAGTTAGTCTTATCCTCACAAAATCTTCCAAAATATCACTCACATTGGATGGGATATAATTGTATTATTTAGGAGTTAGTTTCATTTCTCTGAACTTTATGATTTTTTTCTCAATCACATCTGTTGTTACAGCTAGTCTTGCTCTTATAAACTCTTCCAAAATATCACTAACCCTGGGTGAGACATAGTTGTGGTGTTTTAGAGCTTTGTTGTGTTTTGTTGAATTGTATGCTTTCATGCTCATTTACATAACATGTTGCAGCCAGTCCTGTTCCATAAATTATTCCAAAATACCACTAATTCTGAACGAGACAGAGCTGAGACATTTTAGTGATTAGTTGCATCTTTAGTCTAGTTGTAGTACTCCGGAGGTAGATGTCACTCTAGTTTAATTCTGTCACTGTGTTTCAAGTTTGATAATGGCACTCTAGTATAACTCTGTTCACTGTACTTTAAGTTAGATTAGTGACATTCTAGTTCAGTTCCAGTTCACTGTATTTCAAAGTTAGGCTAAAAGCATTCTAGTTTAGTTGTGATCATGGTGTTAAAAGTTTGATCAATTGCATTCTAGTTTAGTGTTATCCATTGTTCTTTAAGTTGTGTTAACTGTCAAAATTAGACTTCACATCCTTCATTGTTTACAAACTAATCTTGTTCCAACTTTCTATTAATGCATCATCATATGGACAGAAATGAATTAGTGATATCAGTTTAAGGCCTTGATTGTTCTGCAATCTTTTGCAATTTCACAAATAAGCCTTTTTTTCAAAAAAACTATTTTAGAAAATATCTAACTTTTGAATAAGGCTTAGTAGTGACAAGAGGAGCTGCAAAATGGATTGATCTTAGCATGACAAGTTAATTCAGAGTAGAAATATTATTTTGTTACAAATAGTCTTTTTCCAATTGTGTTCCAATAAACTTTTAGCCATGGATGAGATTCTTTGTAATATTGTAAGATGGTTGTTTACTTAGGAGAACCTAATTTGTACTAAACTTGTCCTTTTCTCAATCTATTCCAACATATTTCTAATGAATGAATTGGATGAGTTTATGTTATGAGTTATTGAGTTCATGTTATGATTTATTTTCTTGCTATGAGTCATTATCAAACTTTGCATTTTCTATTCTTTAGTATAGGTTTTGCTCTGTTTTTAGTGTAACCAACAACTTTTCTTTTTCAAAATTTAGTTCTTTTCCTTCTTAACATAAAACCAAAAAACAAAAAACATCATAAAAACACTAAACACAACGTAGTGAGAAACAGATACCTAGGCACATATAGTGCACCTCACTTCAGCAGTTTACTAACCCTGGTTCATAATTTATGACCTCAATTTAGGAACACTAAGTTGAGCACAACAAGGTTGACTGCGCGATATGGGAGACTCAATGGCTACAATAAAGTGTGGGGCAAATGATATAGGAACAAATTCCAATCGTTAGACTTCGGGATTCATATGTTCTGAAAAAAAAATGACGGGATCCAGATCAACTTCTAGTTGATCAACATCGAGTTCGGGAGGTATGGTCTCACTGATTGGATGCATCGTGACCACAAGTAGTTGAGAGGACTCTGTCTTCACAACAATAGATGAACCAGGATTTGTAGAAACAACTTGGTCTAAATCTAGTATATGTGAGGATGATTTCATACCATAGGTACTAATAGTACTAGTTTCGGTATAGCGATGTCGCCTACACTGACCATAAATGACTTCCAGTGGTAAAGGTGGTTTACGTGTTATTTTGCGTGAACGATGGGGAAAGGGATGTTCTTCTTCCGTGATGACTAATTTATTTTATGAACAAAAACAAATAAAAAAAATGGTAATTCTAGGAAAAAGGTTTGCTAAGTAATTCTGAACTGCAGAATACCTCCTGGTGAACTAAGAAGTATGGGCAGATAATCTCCTCGAATGTTGTGTTAGGTGTATCACAAGTTACAATGTGGCCGACTCGGTTCACTATGGATGGATAGCAACCTAAATTTTTCTTCCCAAATATACACAAAGTTACGTGGAGGCCCAAGTCTGTATTAGCACTGTCTAATGTGAAACCGCATAGTGAGAGCACCCCATTATACTTTTCGTACTAGAACACCGCCCTATATACTTGAAGGTATGTGGACAAGATCCGATATACTTACATATGTGGAGCAAGGTATCACACTCAGAATGTATCGCATACAATTTAGCGACAACTGCTATGTTTAACATTGTTTGAGCACGTCTCTAGCCTAGACCTTCTAAATGTTATCGTACGGTTCCAATACTTTGTTAGGTAAATTGATGTAAATTTTATGTCAATCTTGTTTATAAAGTTTGTCTTTGAGATTCACTGTGTGATGTGATGGAAATTCCTAAAAATGAAAACTTAAATGATAAGAAAACTTTTCAATTTTAGCTTTTTCATTGAAAATCCTAGCTACTAAGGGAAAGAGAAATCAGTTTTATAGAGCAAACAACAAAGAGCACAAACTAAAATGCAGCTTTCCTAACTTGTTCCTATGAAACATGCACAATTAACTATATGCACATGCATGTTTTTCTTTTCATCTCCCTTAGTGTGAATGCAAGAAAGGAAGATATATGCATAAAATCAACAAAACAAGTGTTTTCTTCTTTAAGAAATGAGGAATTTAACAACAATTTCTCTCCTAGGAAAAACGAAGAATGAAACTACAATTTTTTCTACAAGAAACGAAGAATGAAACGGAAATTTCCTTTACAAAAACAAATGGATCTAATGCAGAAATAAAATACTTTGAATTTGATTTTCCAATTATAAAGAAAAATACTAAAGAGACAACGAACAAATTTAATTTTCAAAGGAGGAAGAATCAAGTAAATTCACTGGTCTTTAAGAGGTATCATACAGTTGAAAATATAGCAAACAAATGGGTGAGGATGATAGAAACGAAAAATTTGAATGGAATTTGGTTAGCTAAGGGGGAAACACAGTCTCTAAAGGGAGACACTGCATTGCAGTGCACCCCTGGATGGGAGACAGTGCACTGCAGTGCACTATGTCTTAACCAACAGTGTGTTATGCGTAGCAATGATTGAAAATTCAAGCTATAGAACACACTTTTAATGAAATTCTTTCAATCAAAAGTCTAATAACTGAAATTATATGCTACTAATGAGGATTAACAGAGGCAAAAAACACCAAGAATGATAGGAAACTCCCTCATTAGGGGAATTTTGAGGTCTAAAATGGGCCTCCTAAGAAAAATGTACAAAAAAAATAAACTTTATAGGAACCAAGAGGATTCAAGATGATGATGTCAAACATGGGGGATGATTCACCATTTGTTAAGTAAAACGGTAAAAATATTAAAAAATAATAAAATAATAAAACTACTTTTTCAACTCATATTTTCAACTTATCTCCCAAAATTTTTACTCAAATTTCAAGCAGGAGTACTCGTTGGATGCAAAATGTAATTCCTCATCCAAGGAGTACCCATATTGCATACCTTTGATGGACCTTGCTATGCAAAAATGAGAAATACATGAAAAAACATGATTACAATAGCGTTTTTCATGTATTTCTCATTTTTCATGTAGTGGGGTCCATTGAAAGTATGCAACATGGGTACTCCTTGGATGAGGAATTAAATTTTGCATCCAATGAGTACTCCCGCTCGAAATTTAAGTAAAAAATTTGGGAGATAAGTCGAAAATATGAGTTGAAAAAGTAGTTTTTTCTTTTTCCCTCTAAAATTTGATGATGTAATCAAATCTTATTTTATTATTTCCACTATTATTTTATAATTTACTTAGGAGGACCATTTTAGACCTCAAAATTCCCCTAATGAGTGGAGTCACCAATTTTTATGCAGAATTGTGATCTACAGATAAATCAAATTCCCTAAGTGTGGTGCTAGGCACCTAGAACAACAGAAGAAAAACTTTGCTAACACTTTCTCTAAAACAAGAAGATATACAGAATGATAGAAGAACCTACTTGTGAAAGAGCTTCTTCTTCTCCTTTTGTCATTGTTTCTATCGCGCTCAATCCAACTTTGATTACCGGATTGATTCCTGCAAACATAAACAAATAATAGCAAACAACATATATATACAGATATCTATGTAATATTCCCAATTAGCCACTGCTACTTGGAATATTATAACTGCTCCATTTTTTACATAAAGAGTAGGGAACACAATAAAACATATCCCAGTGTGAAAAGGGATTGGATTAGGAGGACAAATTAAAGCCACTTTGGTGTGAAAGAGGGGCAAAGTAATGAGCTAGATCTAGTTGACCAAGTCAATAGCATTATTACAAGGGGAGGGAAACTAACTAGGGCAGCGCAATTTTGAAAGGGGAATCTTCTCAAGGAAGTCACATCATCAATGAGTGGGGTCCGGGGTGAGGAAGCTCACTAAGGATAATAAGGATGAGATAGAAGCAAGGAAGACATTTAGTATTCATCTTTGTTTGGTCTTTTGACTGATTGCAAGCTTCAGGTGTTTAGCCAGAGTTGCAGCACTGTTTAGTGCAAAGAATTCTCATGCGGGAATTCCATCCTCACCTTTGGTCTAGGTGATTGGGAGATCTAAGGAGAAGTTCTTGAGCTTAATTTTCATAATTTATCTTGAAGATATCCATTATGCATCATATACAGTGCATTCACTTCCAGTAACTGCGTCATTCCTGCAGTAGCAGTAGCTGTTAAGTGAAACCCTCCTATTTTGTGCTTGTTTCAAAGGAGGAGTTGTCTATTTCACTCCAGGAGGCCTATTGAAGGAGTACTTGGGACATTTTTTGTACCATTAATCTATTTCAGATCATATTCAGCATTTTCTAATACTGATTTGTTGTGTACAACGTTATTTTATGCAGTGCTACATTTTATATTATTATTTTGCCGGAAGCCCTTGCCGGGATGTTCTGATGTGCTTGTAAAGGGGGTCTAACCTCTTATTTTTTATCTCATGATTAATGAAAATTATAGATCTATACTAAATCATATTTTTCTGTAGATACCCTAATGAAAATTACGTTGTTGCAGTCTTCAGCAGTTCTATTTTGTGAAGTTGTGGGATTGGGGTGTTTTTGAGCATATATGAGCTAGGGAGATATGTTTAATGTACCTAGGTTGATTTTTTTCTGATGAAATTTCATATTTAAGCTACATATATCATATATAAGAGGATCTGAGTCCTTTTCTATGTTTTTATTGCAATTTTTTCCTTATACAGTGTCCTCATTGAAGAAATTGCAAAAATTCCTGAAAAGGAATATTATAGTGGTATCAAAGCTCTAATCTTGGCTCAGCTTGTGGAGGGAATTTATCTTCAGCATGGAGAAGGAAGAAAGTTTGAATCTCTTACATCAAACCCTACAAAAAATTGCAAGGGACCTCAAGGAGATGAGACATGAAGGGGATTCTATAGGGTTTTTCCATGAGGCAAGCACCAGCACTGCAAATGGCATGGGGCATTCAGCTGCATCACAAAACTTTACCATGCCTTCATTTCTAACTGGGGGAGATAAGGAGCTTTTAGGGGTTTTGCCGAATCAAGGATGGGAGGAGGATTAATCCTCATCAAAAGGAGGAGAAATTGATGCAAGGATCAGTCCTACAGTGCAATATGGTAGGGTTCTTCTTGCCCACATTTTATGGGACACCTAAGTGCACAGCCAAGGCTTGGGTGGAGAAACTGGACACATACTTCCAACTCAACAAGGTTTCTGAGATAGAAGCCATCAAGATAGGTGCGCTGCACGTAGAAGGGGAAGCTCAAGAATGGTGGTTTCATGGACTGACCACACTTGGGCATCATCATATCACTTAATACTCAGCTTTCACTAAGAAGCTAGTGGAGAGGTTTGATCCAAGAGATCTGGGAGCCCACTTTGTCAAGTTAACCAAGCTCAAACAGGAGGGAGATCTTGAGGAATATATTGCTGAGTATTTGCAGCTTTCAGTGATGGTATCCAACCTCACTATGAGCAGGAAGGTATGCATGTTTATTAATGGGGTGGCTAAACCTTTGCAAGGGTTGGTCAAATCCACTAAACCAACCACACTCCTTGAAGTTGTGGAGAAAGCTAGAGATCTACAACACATCTTGCCCAGGGCAAGAACATTATTACAGCAGGAGGCTTACTCAAGACCAAGGAAGACAATCCATGTCCAGGATTTGGAGGGAGAATGTGTTGCAAGGAGGACACATCATGACAAGACCTTCTCAAAGAAGGATGCCAGCGTTGTACCACCCACATAAAACTTTGCTCCAAGAGGGGGAGCTATTGTAGCGTTAAGAGGGGTCCAAAAGTATATAACCTTGAGGGTGAGAGGTACTATTATGGGACACAGAGTCTTCGTGTTGATAGATAGTGGGGCTACTCATAATTTTATTGTTGCACAGCTGGTACAAAGGAGAGGAATCCACATGGAGTTTGAGGAATTCTCAGTTTTGGTCCTAGGAGCTATGACCCTGTAGTGTTCCAAGTATGTTCTAGCACTAACCATCACCATGGAGACCTACACCTTGACAGACCACTTCTTTGTGGTAGACATTCCAGAAACCAATGTCATATTGGGAGTCCAGTGGTTAATCACTCTTGGGAGGGTTACCACTAATTGGAGAACTTTAGATATGGAATGGACAGAAGGGAAGGATGGCCAGCAACAAAAGATCAAGGGTATAAACATATACCCCCCTCAGGTTGTTTCAGCACACAGGATGGAGGCAGATCTACGTAGAGGGGATGTTGAATTGGTACTAAAGCTACATATATCAGAGGTGAAGGGAAAGGATTCACCAGTGCATCCAGATGTTCAGTCTCTCTTCGACCGGTATTCTACAGTGTTTGGAGATATCCCACCAGGGAGACCTCTTGACCGAGGGTTTGAACACACCATTGAGCTGGAACAAGGGATCCAAGTAGTAATCACCACTCCTTATAGGCATCCCAAGGCTTATAGGGCTGAGATTGAGAGGGCTATCCAAAAGCTGCTAGCTCTAGGACACATTCGGCCCAGTACTAGTCCTTTTGCTTCTTCAGTGGTCTTAGTAAAGAAGAAATATGGCACATTGAGGATGTGCATTGACTATAGTGCCTTGAACAAGAAGACCATGAAGAACAGGTACCCTATACCCAGGATCAATAAACTCATGGATGATTTGAAGGGATCTAAATACTTCTCCAATATTGATTTGAGATTCAGGTATCATCAAATCAAGGTGAGGGAGAAAGATATCCCCAAGATAGCGTTCAGATGTCACTATGGGCATTTTTAGTTTCTGGTAATGCCCTTTGGATTGACCAATGCCCCAGCAACTTTCCAATCCTGCATGAACCACATCTTCTGTGGTCATTTGAGAAAGTTTGTATTGGTCTTATTTGATGATATTATTATCTACAGCCACACTTGGGAGGAGCACACGCAGCATATTGAGACATTTTTGCATATCCTCAAGGAGCAACAATTCTATGCCAAGCTCTCCAAATGTGAATTTTGCCTCATAGATATGTATTTTGGGAACATCATAGGAGTAGATGGAGTGAGGGTGCATGAGGAGAAGATCCAGGCTATCATAGATTAGCCTGACCCTAGGAATGTTACATAACTCAGAGGGTTTGTGGGCATATGCACTTATTACCAGAAGTTTGTGAAAGGATTTTCACAACTAGCAACACCATAGACAGACTTGACAAAAAAAGGAGCTTTCTATTGGACACCTACAGCGCAGAGGGATTTTGATAAGCTCAAAGAGGTAATGAGTAGTTGTCATGTTTTGGTTTTGCATGACTTTTCTCAACCTTTTGTTCTAGAATGTGATGCATCAAGTGAAGGTATTGGGGCAATCTTAATGCAAGGTGGGCATCCTATAGCCTTTGAGAGAAGGAAGTTTCTCCCTCATGAGAGGTTATACCCCATCTATGATAAATAAATGTTGGCAATTATGCATGCATTAGCCAAATTCCAGCAATACTTGGTGGGGAATAAGCTCAAGGTGAATACTGACCATAACAATCGTATATTCTTCCTTGAACAGAAACAACTCCAGGAGAGACAACAAAAGTGGGTGAGAAAAATCCAAGCTTATGATTTTGACATAAAGTATGTCAAGGGGAAGAGAATTGTAGTAGTTGATGCACTATCCAAGAGGCCTACAACGCTGTCTTTGAGGGGCATGGATGCAGATTGGAAAGCTCAACTTTTAGTTGAGTATTCTAAAGATGACTTTGCATGTGAGATACTTGATGGGGTGATATCAGATGAGAGGTTTAAAGTAATGGATGAGGTCATCTATTACCAGGACCGGATCTTCTTGGCTAAGAACTCCAAGCTCAAGGAGAAGATCTTATTGGCATCACATGATTCCCCACTTTTCGGGCATCAAGGTTTCACAAAGACTTACAGGGCCATAAGGGAGAGATTCTCATGGAAGGGTCTCAAGAAGGATGTGCTCTGACATGTCAAAGAGTGCACCATTTGCCAGAAAAATAAGGGAGAACACACCCACCCTGATGGGTTATTGCGCCAATACCTATTTCGGTTGGGAAGTGGGAAAGTATCTATATGGACTTCATCACCGGCTTACCGACAGTACCGGGTAAGTATTGTATCTTTTTTGTTGTTGATAGGCTAACAAATTACTCTCATTTATTTTCCATTTCTGCACATTATACTACTTCACAGGTAGCTAAGCTCTTCTTCAGAGATGTATTTAGACTCCATGCTCTCCCAAGGACCATAGTGAGTGACCGGGACAATCGCTTCATGGGTGGCTTTTGGTAGGAACTTTTCTGGTTAGTGGGGACTGATTTGACTCCAAGCACTAACTATCACCCCCAAACCAATGGACAAACTGAGATAGTGAAAAAGTGGCTAGAAGGCTACTTGAGGAACTATGTAGTAGGGCAGCAGAGAGCTTGGTTGCGTTGGCTCCACTTGGGAGAGTATTGTTACAACACTACTCACCATATTTCTATTGGCATGACTCCATTCCAGGCCTTATATGGGTATGAGGCACTCTCATTTTTTGATGTTATGTTTGGGGCAAGTAAGGCTCCAAGGGCAAGGGAATGGATTCAGGAGAACCAGGACATACTCAGGGCACTCAAGGACAACATTTCTACTGCCTAGAACCAGTAGAAGATGTATGCATATCGGGGTCGGATATAAAGATAGTTTGAGGTGGGATATCTTGTCTATCTATGTCTTCAGCCTTACAAACAGTCCACACTCAAGGAGAAGGGAGCTGAGAAGCTCAAACCCCGTTTCTATGGGCCATACAAGGTGATCAAATGTGTCGGTAAGGTAGCATATCAGTTGGAGCTTCCTAAGGGGAGAAAAATCCACAATATATTTCATGTTTCTTGCCTCAAGAAGTCCATTGGGAGGAATTTGGTTGCCAACATGGATCTTCCCCCTATTGATGATGAGGACCACCGGATTTTGCAGCCAGAGGCAATCTTAGACACAAGGGAGAGGCAGCTAAGAAACAGAGTCATCAAGGAATATCTGATTCAATGGAGGAATCTATCGGATGAGGATGCCACTTGGGAGGGAGAGAAAATCTTGCAGCATCCTTATTTATTTTTGCTTGTGGGAAAGCAAATTTTGAGCAGGGAGGACTGTAATATTCCCAATTAGCCACTACTACTTGGAATATTATAACTACTCCATTTTTTTAAATAAAGAGTAGGGAAGACAATAAAACATATCCCAGTGTGAAAAGGGATTGGATTAGGAGGACAAATTAAAGCCACTTTGGTGTGAAAAAGGGGCAAAGCAATGAACTAGATCCAGCTGACCAAGTCAACAATGCTATTACAAGAGGGAGAAAACTAACTAGGGCAGCGCAGTTTTGAAAGGAGAATCTTCTCAAGGAAGTCACATCATCAATGAGTGGGGTCCAGGGTGAGGAAGCTCACCAAGGATAATAAGGAGGAGATAGCATCAAGGAAGGCATTCAGTATTCATCTTTGTTTGGTCTTTTGACTGATTTCAATATTCAGCTATTTAGTTGGAGTTGCAGCACTGTTTAGTGCAAAGAATTCTCATGAAGGAATTCCATCATCACCTTTGGTCTAGTTGATTGGGAGATCTAAGGAGAATGTCCTAAGCTTAATTTTCATCATTTATCTTGAGTATATAAATTTTGCATCATAAAGTGCAGTCACTTCCAATATCTGTGTCCTTTTTGCAGTAGCAGTAGCTGCTGGGTGAAACCCTCCTATTTTGTGCTTGTTTCATAGGAGGAGGTGTCTATTTCACTCCGGGAGGCCTATTGAAGGAGGCCTTGCACAAATTTCTGTACCATTCATCTATTTCAGATCTTATTCAGCATTTTCTAATACTGAGTTGCTGTGTACAATGTTGTTTTATGCAGTGATGCTTTTTATATTGTTATTTTTCCAAAAACCATTGCCAGGATGTTCTGATGTGCTTGTAAAAGGGGTCTAACCTCTTATTTCTGATCTCATGAATGAATTTTTCTTCTCTTAGGGCATATAGAAACTAAAATTTAAGGGGATGATAGACCCTATTTTATTGGTCCTGGGGATGATGTCTAGTTTGAACAAGTCATGGGGGATGATGCCCAAATTAACCTATAACACTTTGAAACTAAGATTCATATTCCAAAAAATAATCATTGAGAGCCTCCTGCTTTTGTGGTCCTCCAGCCCCATTTCCCACTGCTAGGAAGGTAGGCATAGTGGAGCATTGTGAAGCTTGTTGCACTACCAGTTGCTCACACCCATGATGTGAAGTACGATAAATTTCTCCATTTTGTAACCCTCTTGTGGTTTTTCTTTGTCTTTCCATTCTCATCTCTTTGATCTCTCTGGCGATATCCTGCATAGTTTGGGGAAGAATTTTTTTAAATTGTTTCTCATCCATTTCTCCCGACATTAGAGACTTTCCTTATCTTCTATTTATCCTGAGATGTGGTCTTCTTTGTTTGTTGTATAATCAAATTTGCAACCTGTATTGATATACCGCTTCTCTTGGTCTGTAGAGGTTCTTCTTCTTCAGATATCATAGATGTAAATGCCCCACGATTTGAGCCAATATTATGATTTGATACCATTGTAATATTCCAAATAGGAAAATGGCAGTAGTATAAAGAAAATAAAAAAATAATGCTGAAATATTAAAACACCATAAAATATACCAAAAAGAGTTGAGTCATTTTATTAATGAGAATGTGTAATACAAGTACAACAGTGCTAAAAAATAGTAGCACTCAAGCCGACAGAGATGGCTAGAGTGACCCTCAAGTCCTCCCACTGAAAACACTATGTAACTACTGCTCTACTAGAGACCCTATTGTGTTGCCCCTACTGGAAATGCTAGGAATGTAACTGCTAGCTGAAAAGAGTATGTATATAAGGTTGTTCTGGTGCTCAGAAAATGTCAGGATTTCGAATCCAGACTCTATGATGAAAACCCAGAAAAATTCATGAAAGGATTTCTAGAGATGACGAAAAGGAAAATGCAGGCCTAGGGATGATTTACACACTACAGCTAGGATATTGTTGGGAGGTAGCTGAACTAATGATAAATCTACTATTACTCCTCCCAATCAACTTCCTGGATGAAGGCTTTCTCCCCTCACTGGATGCCAAGCTAAGAAACTTGGGTTATTGCTCCTCCAATAAATTTTCCCTCCTAGATTGTGCAATTCTTGAAGGATATTGCATTGTTGATAGGGGCTAAACATTGGTGTGATGTTTGATGATGAAATGTAGCTCAAGAACCTTTCCTGAGTGGGAAATTTAAGTCCCCTGAGGATAAGGGTGGGATTTATTCTCAGAAACACCCATGTGCTAAACAGCACAGCAGACTTAGCTAAACAGCTGAAGCATGCAAAAAGTCATATAGGACAATTCATAAACAATATTTAGAATGATTTTTATGGCTTCCATCCCCTTCCTTATATGCTTGTGATCCCTCACCCTCTTGACCCCACACAATAATGATGCTACACACGTGGCCACTAACCTCCATTATGATTGTGTTGTCCTCCATTATCTCCACTACCTCCATGAATATGTTGTTGATTTGGTCAAATTGACCCCAACCACATATACAGACCCACATTCACACCAAATAGTGGTTTATTAATCTTGACCCTATCTAGATGCATTGATCCACATTCACATTAAGAAGTGGTTTTATTCCCACTAAAGGGATTTATAGGTCCCTCTACCCTCTTATTCATCTATCTTGTTGACAAAAAAAAAAATTAATATTCTAATTAGCTAAAATATAATTAGGAATATTTCACGACAATATTTCCTTGTATAATGCCTTGATAAGTTTTCTATATTTACTAAAATAAGGATCATGATTTGGATATTGTTGTAAGTATGACAAGTCTTGCACATAGATTTTAGGTCTTAACGCACCCAAAGAAAGATCCAGACTACCATATTCTCTTGAAACCCTATAGACAATCCAACAATCATTTTCCCTGTTGTAATTTATTTCTTCATCTCAGCATGCCCATTCCTGCTCCAGTTTTTTCCTCTCAGAGAATGAAAAACCTAAAAACCTTTCAGACAATCTTTGACTAACAACAACTCTGAGTGTATAATTTTTCCCCTACTTGTGCAAATGCACTTTAAACTTCTTAGGATCAGAAACCCTTAAATTTGGTATAGAATCACAAAGAGTAGCTCCAGGCATGCTTATTTGATGATGATACTTGACAGTATTTATTTTGACAACTCTATGTTTTCTTGGGTAATTGTAACAGATCAATAGATGAGCTCAATGTTGTGGCATCCTCAGGCCTTTACCTAGAAACCTTTATTTATTAATTTTCGGCTATTTTAATGTGTACCATGTATACAAACTACATGAGCTCCTTCTTTGTGATACTTCACGCTATGATGCTGCTCCAAGAAAAATTATATGTGCCATGTTCACTCACATGAACAAAGAGTTTCCAAATCAAAAAGTGCACAATAATATTGTAAGAAGGTGTGAAAAAAAATCTGGGAGATACAGAGATCGAAAATGCAGAGCCACCACTACTTATAGTCTGACAAGAAGACTATGCCATATTCATGTGATTTGAAAATTTGGTATTCCTATGCACTTTACAAATGAATGTCCAAATTTAAGCTGATCCTTCTCAAAAAATTCTTGGAATCCTTCAAAGGTCTGAAAGTGAGGATCGAGCAATAATCTTGCCAATGAAAACAACGGTGTAGTTTTTTCCCAAAATGTTGAAAGATAACCCCATCGAATATTGGAACTATCACTTGAAATATGGATATAACCCTATTGGATCAGAAATGATCATTGATGCCTAATATTCTTGTTGTGACCTTTGTTCAATCATTGGCATGGATTCTCTCCTTGGTGTTTATTTTTCGGGTACCATAATTAACACTTACCAACGATCATCGATGCCCAGGTCTCGGTTTTCTGCAAATATCTCTGTTAGATTCCCGTGATTTGTCAAATTGGTGAGATCAAATGCACAGGGTAACATCATACCAGTCTTTGGAGTCCTAGGACCTAGCCTTCCTGGACTCGAAGAGGGCTCTCTCTATTTTGTGCAAAGGATGTGAACTTGTTTGATTTTAGGGTTTTGATTTTAGGCTAGTTGTTAAGTGTAGGGTTTGTTTGTTTGTTTTGGTTGGGTAAGATGATCAAGTAGAAATAGATAGATTGAGGAATATTTAAATAATTGGGCTATGGAGACAATAAAGTCATGGAAATTTTCAACAATAAATCAGGATGGATCACAGGGAAAATCTAGCATGGTCAGATGGATTCTCAAGGTTTTTATGAAGTGAAATGAACATCAAGTTTGTGAACAAGGTAGGGCAAAGGGAAATTAAGAATCCTTTGTCATGTACTAAAAACAAGAAGATACTTCAACACTATTTAGCATGAAGATAAATCAATAGACAGGGCACACCAATAAATTTTTTATTCAACTCAAGAAAATAAGCATTTCAGACATACAATCCAATGAAACATAAAAGGAAAGAAACTCATTTAACTTCTATTGATTTCACCTTCAAGGTTAGAAAACATTCAAGATACACATATAACTTTAACCACAGAAGATGGAATGCCTAAACATCATTGATCATAGTTATGAAGATCTCCAAAACAATTATTCAAGCATGGACAAAGGGTATGATCGAAACATAGCCTCTTTGGCAAACCTAATCAATGGTACTTTGGAGAGAGACCTCAAGAACAGTGTTTAGAGACATCAAACAAGCAGGGATAACTATAAATTATCCTTGATACCTACTGTATTAAACCATTCATGAAATAAACAAGCTTAGGGGGTCTAGAGAGCAATTAAGAATTCTCTAAAATGTCCTAGCAGAGGAAAACATAGAGGCAGTGAAGAACAAACAGAGCTAAGGTGCCTTTGAAAACATTTCTTAGTCTAAAACCTTTTTCCTACTGCAATAAAGAAGGATGAAACACAATGATACATGAGAAAACAATAACTGAATAGAAGCACATCACCATTAACCAAGCTCATGGATCCTGCAAGCAGCCTTCTCCATCATCAATCAAGACAAGCCATTCATAAACTCCACAACACCAATTTCTTCTTCAATCTCCAAGAAAAACTATGTATTGCTCCAAAGATTAATAAAATTCCAACCTTTTACAATGAAGCCCTCATGCTCTATTTATCTAGCAAAGGAGGGAAAAAACCCTAAATAGGGTTTGAAAATGTCAAAATCATCCATAAATTCCATTTATGCCCAAGAGACCATGCAAGGCCCAAGGCACAAAATATCTCATGAAATAAATCCAAAATAACTCCTAGCACTTAATTTTGGATTAATTTTCCTCAAAAAACATTAAAATATCATTTTGCAATTAATGAGTGTCTTTTGTTACTTTTGGCAAAAAATGCACAATTTGGTCTAAACGCATAGCACCTTCTCGGGCAGAAAATAGGTCCACTTGCAACCAAGTTTTGGTGACCTTCCCAATGTCGGAATTTTCTTTGTGATGGCATGTTGCAAATCTGGCTGAGTCTAATTTCCAAATCTACACTTGGTTCCTTTATTGAGCTCCATTTACCTATCCAAAAGGCAAAATTTCCAAGACTGCTCTAGGCAGAGCACCAAGCCTAAAAATGAGGCTGAAAGGTGAAAAATGAGGTGTTTTTTGGCCTTTTGAGGGGTCATAAATGCTCCAAATGCTCTAAAATTTGGTGAGAATATTGTACTAGACATGAGGATTCCAAAAATTTAAATTTATCCCTATGAATATTCCTGATATGAAAGTGTAGCGCCAGGGGTGTTGCGCTTAGAGGCCTCCAAATTCACAAAAAAACCAAAAATTGTCAAAATTCTCTCAAATTGTTGGATGTGTGCCTCATGGGTTTTGAGAGACTTATAGAGAAGCTTGTGCCAAAATTCCAAGGTTAGCTTGGCCTTTTTCCTCTTTTAGTGCTTGGATCTTGGTTTGGACCTTCTTGAGTTTAGCCCTTGCAACTTGGTTTCTTCGGGCATAACGCTTGGTCATCTTTCTTTGGAGATCAAGATCCTAATTTGCTTTCTTCAATTTAGCCTCCAAGTGTATGTTGGATCTTTCCAACCAAGGCTCCTGATCATGTGCTATCTCCATGGCCAAAAACTCATCTAGAAGGAGCTTCTCTACTAAGGATGATTCTTGTTCCCTTTGTTTTGCCAATGCCTTCTTTAACCAAATGGTTCTAGACCTCCTCCTAGACTGCCCTTCTTCATCCTCACTCTCCTCATAGGTGCCCGTGAAATCTTCCAGTTTTACTTGTGCCCTTTGGGCTTCTTTCTGAGCCCTGATGGCTCTAGTCTCATAAATGGAAATTTGTGCTCCTAGCTGCCTATTCTCCATGTCAAGGGCATCATTTACACTCTTGTCCCTATTCATATTTTCTTGGAGGTCTTCAATGAGGGAATTTTTATTCTAGATGAAAAATTTAGAGATCCTTGCTTCATTCTCCTCATCACTATCTATCTGAATTATTGCAAACTCCCTCTCAACCTCATGATCTTCTTCTTCTTCCTTTACCTTTTGTTTGCCTTTTTCTAGTGGTTGAGCTGAGGTGGATGGCATGGTCCCTTGCCTTTTAGAGGAAGAAAACACATGCCTTGGTCCTCTTTGATATTTCAATGGAAGAGGTGTGATTTTGTCCTTGTTGGTGTCTTGATCATGGCTATGATCCTTGCTGCTATCATCAAACTCTTTATTTTCATCATTAGTATCATCAGTAATCATGTTTTCTGCTTCATCCTTGTCCTCTTTGGTCTCAACATCATCACTGCCCCTATTATCACTAGGAACTTCAATTTTTTTACTGTTATTTAGGCTCTGAGTTCTATTTTTGTCCCTAACATCCTAATTATCACTATGGAGCTGACTGTTTGCATGGCTGTCATGACTATTGTCATGACTATCATGACTGTTTTCTTCATTGTTGTCTTGTCCCTCACTGATGCTTGCTTCATCGGTATAACTTCTACCTTCAAACTCTACATTTTCCTCATTGTTTTCATCTTCATTTGGGCTACTTTCTACCACTTTTTCCTCATCTCTGTCATGACTAGGAGCATCACTGTTTGGACTGTCATTAGGGCCTTTAGTGCTGTTTTTGTTTTCGACCTCTTCATTTTCTGCACTGTCATCACCTTCATCATTTTCCACCTCCATGTCCCATGTTTCACTGCTAACCTCTTATTCATCACTGCTCAATTTGTTTTCACTGTCATCTTCCTCATATTCTTCATTGTTGTCCTCTTCCTCTATTTCCATGTTCTCTGCCTCGTGTTCGCTTAATTCATCATCATCCTCATCCTCATTTTGGCTTGACTCATTGTCACCATCACCCTCATTGCCACTTTCTTGCTCACTGCCACTTCCTTCTTATTCTGATGCATCAGGAGAAAGTGAGGAAGGGAGGTTTTCTTGAGCACAGGCTGTTTGTGTAGATGATGAGGCATGATCTGTAGGAGGTGATGGAGGAGTGGAGGGAGGAGGATGAGATGATGAGGGTAAACTAGGTTGATGATGAGGCTGTGGGCTTGTGAATATCTCATGAGATATGAACACATCCCAAGGTATGCCTTTTTGCTCCAACTGATGTAGTACCACCATCTTGATCAAGGAGTGGTGGAACAAACTATGCATTTTCTAGGTATAACTCCTCCTTCAGACAGCAGAAGACATCTTGTCTATAATCCTATACAAGTAATAGGGAAAATGAAGTATCTTGACCCTAGTGAAATGCATGAGTAATCGGACATGGTAGGAGTAGATACTAGAGTATCTCCCCTCATAGGTAAAGTATTTCATGATAACCTTCATTAGGGGTGCATATCTCTCTAGTAAGTGTGAGAAAGGAAAAATAGACTTGCGGCCTTCTTTGTACCTAGGCTTGAGGAAAGGCTCATAGAAAATCATGTCCAACTTTACCCTTTTGAACCATTTCTCACCAACATCAAGAAGTCTAGTAGCCTGAGCAATGGTATCTGATGATAGCTCAGTCTATCCCTAAAAGGCTTGACTGTTTGTTGTGTAGGATGAGGAAAAACAACCTAGTGAGTTCAGGGTGACTTTGCACTTGTTTGACCTTTTCACAAAACTGAAAACACCCCATATTTTGAAAGCATGTGAAAATCATGGGGGAGGAAGTAATCTCCACTGTGTCTTGGGGCTAAAATCTGTTAACCTTCCCACCTTTTTTCTTTGGCCTCATAGACACTTGACCTCCTTCACTACTCATACTTCCTTCTTCTCCTAACATGGTGACTAGGGCTGCCTTTAGACAAACTCAGGTCTGCTTGTGAAACTGAGGTAGGAGGAGTGAATTGAAATGATGGTGAGGGCAGACTTAGTAAATGAGTGAGATGGAGGTGAGGGTTTATGACTAATTCCCCTTTGAGTTCTGATGAAGGGTAACTTGAACTCAATGTACCATCCTAATTTACACTTGTCTTTGACTGATAATCTCTTGTCAGTGGAGGTAAAAACAGAGGGTTTACCATGATAACTTATGGTTTGTAGGCACTAGTATTTGAACATTTTCCCTTAACCATGAATGCATGAATACCACTTTAGGAAGGGGAAAAATGTCCACTTACCAATTTTTTGGCTCTTTTGCAGCTTCTTAGAAGCAGCCTCGAGGGGTCTTTTTCATCATTTTTGGCAAATTTGCAAGTAAAAGAGGCTTTTTTCCCTAAGTGCAGTGTCGAGCAGAGTCTAGGCGAGCAGGGTGCTCCTGGGCACAGCGCTATCCGCATGCCGGCCTACCAGGCTCCTGAGTGCAGCACTGCACGAGCCGTGTAGCCTTGTTGGTCTCCTACGCACAACGCCAAGCAGAAATGGGTTTGTCAGGTTTTTCTTTAAGCATAGCGTTGGGCACTCCTGGGCGAGTCGGGCTCTTTTAAGCGTAGTGCTATCCATGTGCAAGCCTACTAGATCCTTCCTTTTGGGAAAAACTGGGTGAACGGGTAGCACCTACCTCTAAGCGTAATGCGCTCCTCTCTAGGTGCAGTGCAGTGTAAATTTACGCTATGATTTCTCCTCTACGCACAGCACTAGGTGCCCTAGGTGTAACGCCTGATCCAAAGCGCAGCATTAGGTGAATTTTCCCATAAATCGACTAAAACTCAGAAAATTTCTCCTTGGAGGCTTTTTAGCTTTTTTCAAATGCACAATGAGTTAAGTGATAAGCAAATTTACTCTTTATAGTCTTGGGAAAACACATTTATCCTTTGCAAAAACCATTTTATAATTTTTTAGTCCCTTTATCACTTCACTGATATTATTTTTACTTTTTGCAGTGGGTGACTTTAAAACATAAAAATTGCCCCCTTTTCCTCCTAACCATTTTTCTTTGCTGCTCTTCAGTTTTCTGACAAGATGGATTTTGACCTCTTTTGACATGTTTCTATATTTCTCACTCTGCTTGCAGATGTTTTTCTTGAGTTACATGATTTGTTGTGTTTTGGCCTCTTTATGCCTTTCAACCACTTTCAGTCAAAAATTGCCATGAAAAATTTGAGGTGACTCTCTTCCTTCTGATCTCTGGAGCATGATAAAAATACTTTCACAACCTTAGGAACTTGCATGGTGGCAGCATCTTTAAAACTTCTTTGTTCTTACCTTGGGGATTAAATTTCCTCTTTCTTGATGGGTGACTGAGGAACTTGTTTTCATTTCTCTCACTGATTCAGTATGCATGATAAATCCATCTTGTACTGTCACCATAGTCTTTACAATCATGTTTTTCATTATCTCCTCTTGGACACTTCTGATTTGTTGTTGGTGCCATGGCATAATGATTTATCCCTATCTGATTCTTTTAGTGTTGGACACTTTCATAACAGTGGCCTCATGATCAATTTGTCATTATATCTTGAAAATCAACCCTATGCTTTGATTCCTCTAAAGATTTTAGGGAAAATGACTAAAAATGAAGGCTTTAACCTTCCCTACACTGATACTCTGTCATGCTTTCCCTTTGAGGCAATGAAAAACTTTACCTTGGCAAACCCTAGAAGTCACCTTTAAGATCCTTTTCAAACTCTCTTTCTGTTGTCAACATGGAGGCTTCTCATCTTCATTTCACCCTCTTTGCCTATGTTTCCAAAACCTTAGGTTTTAGGGTGGTTAGAGAAAAATCATTAGTGTTGTCTTATAAGTTCTCTACAACCCTATCAAGTTCATTCATTTCTGTTCAATTCACCTCAACTTTTCCCTTCTTCTTTCATAACTTCTAAAATTCTTCAATTCATGCTTGGTTGTGCTAGTGTGCCTTTATCCTTGTGATTTTCTACATTGGCTTTTTCTTGGCATACTGTTGGTCCAATTAGTCCTAGAAACCCTAATTTTCCTTGAACATAGGCTGCTTCCTATTCCATTTTCTTGTGTATATCTTCTAATGAGGTGAAGGCCTCTTACCTTACCTAATTTTCTGTTGATAGCCACCTTGACACTCCTGCAGAAATGTCAAAATGGACAGTTGTCCTTTTGCAGAATTTTGTCCTTGGCAAAGCAGTCCTCCTTGAAGTTCTTCTTGAGCTAACTTGGACAAATAGGTGCATGACCTTCTTTCATATTTAATTCAGCTTCTAGCACATGAAAAATAGTTATTTAGAACACCAAAGATAACCCTACAACCTATGAAACCCTAGTGACCTAGTGGGAGGCTCTTTGACTGAAAGCTTGGCTTAGGGTCTTCAAGTATGAAGAACAGAGTTTTTTGAAAATTTGATGGATTGAAGATCTGAAATCCAATGTAATTGGTTTATCTAAAGAGCCTACTGAGATAGTTTTGAGACCATCAATGCTTGAGGCATCTGGGAACATTAGAAGGAGTAAGTTGGTTGGAAAACTTAGATGAAAAGTGGAAGGGTTAAGCATAGGGAAAATAGAGTACTGAAGTTATGGGTGTGAAAACGGGACAAAGATGAGTGTCATAAGCCCATGAGGGGTCTTCTAGGAGCGATAGGTTAACCAGGGAATGGTAGAGTAGTATAATAGGGAAAATTTTGTTTTAAGAATAATGAAAGCAGTGATATTTCTAAAACTCACAATATTCATGAATCTTGTTTTTAGAAATCTTGGACAAGTATTTAGTCATCTACAAATAGAAAAAATTACTGATGACTAACAAGCTCAATGGACTTATGCTCTCTGGCACTTAATGTAGTGCATTTAGTGGACACTTGTGAACGCTTTTTCCTTTTTGCACAATTTCCCTTTAAATTTTTTAACACCTATGAGCTCAACTTGACACTTGGGAGTTCAGCGTGCTACGATTCAGTTTTTCAGCTTTTCCATTTTTGTAGTGGGAAAATATCCCACATTCACTGGGGAAAAGAGTTGCTTGGTGTTTATATGCACCATAATTTATGACTTAGGTCGATGACTTGATAACTTGTGCTCTTCCCCTTACAAACTCTTGATATCTTGGCACTTGGGTGCATGGCTCTCGATCTTGACAATTGGTCTTGTGTGGTGGTGCTTGCTCGGAGTTCGTGTTTTGGTGCTTGGACTTTGGGCTTGTAGTTTACTTGGATATTTGGCTTGAGAGTCAATATTTTCTTATAAAATAATGTAAGTAACCTTTTTTATTAACCCGAGCTTGGAAATATTGGCTTTAGTATCCAAATTCTCTTTATTTTTTATTTTTCGGGATTATAATCTTTTTACCCAAAGCCATTCTTCTATCCTTTCACTAAATGATCACCAATCCTTAACCCTGACAATTATTTCCCTTAAATTTGATAGAGAATGACCCTTTTTAAACCAATTGTAGCCAAAATGGAACTTTCACGGCGAAAATTGCATTATTTTACATTATTAGTGACGCAAAAGTTTTGAAACTTCCACAACTTATTGATTTTTCACTACTGCCGCTACAAGATTTATTGGCGTGAAATGTATCAGGTGCTAACATCAGCTCCAACTACAGATTTTGTCCCCCCTGTGGGGCAGCAAATAACTCGTATACCACATGCCTATTCATTATTTTTTTCCCAACCTCTTGTCATATCCTTCAGCCTTCATTCGACCCTTGACATGTTCTTGAAGCAAAAACATTGTACAATCTGAAACTTGCAACTACAATCTTCAAACTCAATGCTGAAAGAGATGCTTACCCAAAAATCTTATTTATGTACATACCAATCCTACTCTAACAGCTAAAAACCAAACGTTTGATTCAAGTAATAAAAAACTTCCAGTATAACCAGCAAAAGAGTTGATCCAACACCTCGGCTTCTTGGATGTGCTTGAACAAAATCAGAAATGGATCATCTATTGGCAACTCAAAATGAAAATTGAATCCATGCTCCATAATAAACATAAAAAATTTCTTAACTAATGACTTCAAAAGACTTACCATTGGATCTTGGAAACCATGAAAAATCACCTTTTTTGATGAAAGTAGCAAATCAGTAAAAGGATCCTTGAAAACACTGAAAAGTAGCGTGTCCTGATTATCTAAAGGATAATATGCATTCATAATTGCAGGTTTTCCCTATTTTATACCTTCATTTTCAACATCATTCTCAAGAGAGGACTCTGACTGTTCAAGAAAAACTTCAATGGGAGCAACCATATCATGTGCTACATGTATGTTTAAAAATGACTTTTCATGCATTGCAACAGAAACTTCATGTATATCATCATGCAAAATTAGAAATTTTTGATCATTTAAATTCGTATCAATACATTTTTGGACAACAACTTGTGGATCAAAAAGTTGCTTATCATTCTATATAAGTGCTTCCTTATGACAGCCTTCAAGCATACTCAAGGAATCAACCTCCTCCTCATGATGAAAATAAACATGATCTACATAATCTTCTCCTTGCTCCTGCCCATTTTCATGTTGCTTAGCATTCAACTCTTTGTTCTCAATACACTTGGAAATTTTTTCATATGCTCGAGGATTATCATTAATTTTTTGGTTATAATATTATTAAAATAAAGGTTTAGAAAATGAAAAAAGTGAAGAGCCCTATAACTGACCATATTTATGTTCCTCTTTATCACTTAAATATTGGCAAGGATGCTGTAAATTTTCACAAATTTCATGGAATATAACTTGGTTGTCAAAGTACTGATCCATTTCATCTTCAAGCAAAGAAGACACATCTGCTTGTTGAAAACCTTCTTAATTATCATGAAAACTACCCTAAGAAGAGAATTCATAAAGTGACTCTAACATATCTTAATCATCTAAGCACTCTCCATTATCACCAAGAATTTTAAGATATAGAATAAAACCTCAAAAAAATCACAAAAGTCTTGTAACAGTGATAAAGAAGAATCGGATTTCTCATAATGTTCAAAGAACGTCCTATGGAAATATTTTAGAGAGAACAAGCTTCCCGGTTGCACCCCTTTATACCATATTCTAGATTTGTCCCCTATGGTGGCCATAAACATTTTCATGAGACAATCCTCGGGAAACTCAACTCGAAACTTATGTACATGCATATGGAATCTAACCAAATGAAGAGAAGCATTAGCTTTCTTTTCATCTTTAAATATGGGAAGATAAGTTAACCAACGATGGGCATAGTATATGGAAAGCCAAGGATGTGGGACCAATTCATAGGGGCATACATGGCATTCCTTCTTGCAATTGATCTCATATTTAAAATAGTAAAGTCGCCAAAAAATTCTTCAAGCTACTAGTCTTAGAAGAGTGGAGTCACCATGAAAAGTTTAAAATTTTGGATTCTTCGACACTGGAGTCGCCAAGTAAAATATGCATTGCCTATTCATGTCCAATTGTTATTCACCATCAGCAATCAGAGCTGATATTTTTTGTTCTTCTTCGGGGAAGATAAATATTTCACTCTCGGTAGACGCACCAAAATGTTATCACTTGATATGGCAGGCTGGGATGTGTCAACCTCCAATCAAGAGAAACTATTTCAAACCACTTGTAGCTAGAAGTTATCCCTTCTAGCATGAGAGGGCTCTCTCAAGAAATACTGGATAATATTCTGAATAAGCTTGATAACGGATGGCTAACTCTAGATTTTTGTGTGATTTTGTAGGTGAAAGAAAGTGTGATAATCACCACCATTTGGCATGGAGTCAGTTAAAGGATAACTCAATTACAAACAAAATTTATTGTGTGGAAGTTGAGGTATCTTTGGTTTAACTGATATGAAGTAAAAAAATTTAGTCAATCACAACAAATTTGAAGGAATTTGAAGCAATATTACATTGAATTCCAAGTAACCAAACAAGCTATGAAAACTGATAATAGCCTAAAACAATGATGGGATAGAATGAAACCAAAAATGAATCTCGGGTTGAAAATAGGGTATTGATGCAAATATATATTAACTAGATAAAAATGTATAAAGTGTGTTCTTTCTCACATCCTCGATCCTCCATTGCAGAGTCAAAAAACTACAAATATATAGAAAAACATCTCCATCTGTCATTAATTACAAAATCTACCACTTACGCCCAGATCTAATCATCATGCTAAGAGACCTGATCCTATTTGATTTACAAAACATATTGAGATTTCTTAGGGATTTTCTTATTTGATGCAATTTTGAATTCAAATAGTATTCTATTCATTTATGATCCCTAAAAAATTATGTTGTTGAACCTTATTGAATCCAAACAAATGCTGAGTATGTTGAACTTGCCACCCGAATATGTCACCTGGAATGCCAGCTGGAGTCTTCTAGAGAATGACTCTTCTTGAACTAATCTTAGCTTCATAAATCTTTCCTCATACATCAAGCTTACATTTCATACCCTGGCTACTAGCTTTGTACTTTGACCATTTGACCCAGCTCCTTTCCCTTGAAATGTTGGGCTAGATTTGGACAAGTGTTGGTCTTTTCCTTCATATGTTTTTCTTGTACAAATGTAGTACCGTAATGGTCCCAGACCAAGGAATCAGCTGCAACCTTCATAAACTCGACAATATTTCCTTGTATAATACCTTGATAAGTTTTTTGTATTTAGCACAATAGGGATATTGATCTGGATATTGTTGTAAATATGAGAAGTTCTGCACATATATTTCAGTTCTTAATGCAACCAAATAAAGGTCCAGACTACCATCTTCTCTTTCAACCCTCTAGATGATCCAACAATCATTTTCCCTAATTTAATTTCTTTCTTCATCTCAACATGCCCTTCCTGCTCCAATTTTTTCCTCTCAGAGAATGACAAACTTGAAAACCTTGTATACAATCATCGACTAAGAACAACTATGAGTGTATAATGTTTCCCATACTTGTGCAACTGTACTTTAAACTTCTCATTATCACCAACCCTTGTATTCGGTATATAATAACAAAGAGTAGCTCCAAGAATGCTTATTTGATGGCGATACTTGGCAGTATTTATTTTTACAGCTTTGTGTTTTCCTGGGTAATTATAACAGATCAATAGATGAGCTCAATGTTGTGGCATCCTTGGGCCTTTACCTAGAAACCGTTATCTATGAATTGTCGGCCATTTTAATGTGTGCCTCGTATAGAAACCACATGAACTCCTTATTCGTGTTGATTCATGCTATGATTCTGCTCTAGGGAAAATTAGATGTGCCATGTTCACTCGCATGAACAAAGAGTTTCCAAATTGACAAGAGTGCAAGAATATTGTAAGAAGGTGTGAAAGAAAATCTTGGAGATATATAGATAAAAAATGCAGATCCACCACTACTTGTAGTCTGACAAGATGACTATGCCATATTCATGTCATCTGAAAAATTGGTATCCCTGGGCACTTTACAAATGAATGTCCAAATGCAAGCTAATCCTTCTCAAAAAATTTGTTGAATCCTTCAAAAGTTTGAAATTGAGGATCAAACAATAATCTTGCCAATGAAAACAATGGTGTAGTTATTTCCCAAAATGTTGAAAGAAACCCCCATCGAATATCAGAACTATCACTTGAAATCTAGACATAATCCTCTTAGATCAGAAATGCTCATTCATGCCAAATATGCTTATTGTGACCTATGTTAGATCGTTGGTATGGATTCTCTCCTTGGTGTTTATTTTCAGATACCAAACTTAACACTTACCAATGATCATCGGTGCCGAGGTCTTAGCTTTCTGCTAACATCTCAATATACTTCTACTCTATGGCACTTAAATTAGTGCATTTAGTGGACACATGTGTGCACTTTTTCCTTTTTACATGATTTCCCTTTAAATTTATTAATACTTGTGAGCTCAGCTTGACACCTGGGATTTTGGTGCGCTACAATTCAGTTTTGGCACTTTTTTTTATTTTTGTAGTCGGGAAATATCCTGCATTCACTAGGGAAAAGGTTTTCTTCGTGTTTATATACACCATAATATATGACTTAGGTCGATGACTTGAGAACTTGTGCTCTTCCCCTTGAAAACTCTTGATATCTTGGTACTTTTGAGGAGGGCTCTCGGTCTTGACAGTTGGTCTTGTGTGGTGGTGCTTACTCGGAGTTGGTGCTTTGGTGCTTGGCCTTCAGGCTTGTAGTTGACTTGGAGATTTGGCCCGAGAGCCAATATTTTTTTTTTAAATAATGTAAGTAACCTCTATTATTAACCTGAGCTTGGAAATATTGGCTTTAATAGTCAAATCCTCTCTTTTTTTTCGAGGATTATAAGCTTTTTACCCAAAGCCATTCTTATGTCCTTTCACTAAATGATCACCAATCCTTAACTCTGACAATTATTTTCCTTAACTTTGACAGAGAAAGACATTTTTTAAAACAATTTTAGCCAAAACGGAACTTTCACAGTGAAAATTGCATTCTTTTACATTATTAGTGTTGTGAAAGTTTTGAAACTTTCGTAGCGCAACTTATCAATTTTGTATTGCTGCCACTACAAGAGTTATTGGTGCAAAATGTATGAGGTGATAACATTGTGCTTGAGTCTTGTTTAAGAAGAGCTTCCCAGAGAAAAATTGTAATAACTCGATTTAATCCCTACCAAGAGATTCTACTATTTGTTTATAGCTTTGGAAATTTTACTCACTTTCCTATTCCAAAGCACTAACCTGATCTATGTTGGTGGAATGAGCCCTAAAAATGTAAAAATTTCAAGATTGAATTTAATTAATGTTGTGTTATTTTTCTATTACTTACTCAGAGGGTTATGGACGTGAAACTCATGATATTTCGACCGATTCAAACTACTCTAATGCATTCAAAAATGAAATTGCGATATTTTCCTTTCGATGAATTCTTGGTTAAGGGAAAGTGAGAGGGTATTTTATTTTTCAAAAGAAATGGAAAACTCAAAATCCAAAAACGTTGTTTTTCATGAAAGTGCCAACTTCAATTTGAAAACTATTCAGTTGCAAAAATTAACTGAAAATTTCAATTCGCTTAAGTCAAATAAACATAAAAAGTCTATTTCACTAACAATCACTTACAATTCTTCAAATTTTTTGGAGAAACCAATAAAACTCTAAAAAATGAAAATTTTGTAATGAATGCTCCTAATTAATGATGCCTACAACTGAAATTATGAAAAATTCAAACCGAAAACGAATCATTCTATTTTAATATTTAGCAATCAGAATCACTTTTCACAAAAACACTACTTCTTTGAGAAAACCCTAACTTCACTAATGTAGAAGCTACTTCACCAATAAGAAAAGTATTTTTCTCAAACAAGTAATATTAATAACAAAACTAGTGCATATGAAAGAAAAAAAAAACAGGGAAATAGTGATTTTAAATGACAACCTGTCCTTTTTTTATGAACCAGCAAATAATACAGATGAAACCCTAACTAAAAATGTGAACATGATGAATTACCAAAAAGGCTTCACTATGGCATTCAAACAAACTCACAAAAATATTCTGAAGATAAAAACAAACAAAATGACCATTCAAAATTTAAAAAATAGACTTTAATCAAAAGAAAAGAAAATTTTCAAAAATTTCAAAGGTTTGCGCAAGTAGACAGTTAAGTCTAGTGCGCATGCGCATTGTTTCTAAAATCAAAGTGCTCAAATTTTCACTTTATTTTGAAACAGAACCGCGCAGGTCAAGGAAAATAAAATAAAAATAAAAAAATCAAGGGTATCAACCCAGAGGATCTAAAAAGTCATAATTTTTCCAATATTCAGATACAGTCAAACAAAAATATTGAAAAGAAAAACTAAGGAAAAGGAAGAGAACTAAGACATTCCCCAATGGAGTCATCAATTTGTTATGCAGACAAATCCCTCTTGCGGAAAAAAAAGATCTCCCTATATTCCTAAAGGAAAAACATAAACAAATAGGGAATTAAATAGTTATTTTCTTAAGCTAAATTTGTTTAAATCATTAAAACAAGAGAAGGAAAGTGGTGCTCTTACCTATTTTCGAAATGCTTGATGGAGATCCCTGATTCGTCCCAATGTAGCTCCTTAATGCTCTGATAAAACCTACAATCACAGTCATAAAAGGGATCAAAGGCATATGCAATATAATGATTCAAAATAAGCTTAATATATTGATCAAGGAGATTAGAAATTGAAGTCATCTTAATGAATACATAAATTAATATAAATCATTAATCATTCCAATAATATAATGCAATGAGAAAAATGATTCAATTGTATTAATTCAGAGATAAAAGAAGAGTCTTACAACCATGCCTTGATGTCATGAGGTTCCTCCCAAATGCCTCAAATCATTTCCTTGGATGATAAGCTTTCCAATCCAAATTTACCAACATAAGGCTACCTTTTGTGAACTTCCCTAGCCCTCTAGCCTCTACTCAATTTATAAGACAAATAGAGAAGGTTTCAGATCCACAAAAGTGGGATGAGATCCATTAATAGTGGGATTATTTTTCCTTGATCAAAGGGAATTAGCTCCATGTTCTGAGGGGTTTAGCTCGAATAGATATGACCAAGAAGATTCTAGTTGGGATATATTATCCCAACAAGGCTTCTAGAACTTACTTTTTATTTTTACTTTTCATTGAGTAATGTGCGCATTTTGTAATGGAAGACATAGTGTAGTTATGTGTAGGTTTCAATGGAAAAAATTGTGCATGTACAGAAACTAACTAGGAAAAGCATGCAAGTCATGCTAGGGAGGTGTTACACCAATTTTTGGTCATCTAACCATTTACAATTATATGGATCAAAGTACACCATGTAAGACCAATTTTACCATAGTAAAATTGCTTTCACAATAAGAAATAATTTAATGTACCATATTTATTAAGTTATTTCTGATTCAAACAGGAAACCCCATGAGGAATAATTAAATAAATCCTTATTTATTTGATTTTCCTCTAGGAATAATTAATTAAACCATTGTTTAAATAATATTCCTAGACATATTTAACCCAATTATGAGAAATAATTAGATTAATCATTATTTTTCTTATTTTTCTCTAGGAATAATTAATTAAATCATTATTTAGTTATTATTCCTTGTTAAATTTGACTAAATCACCTAGAAATAATTAAACAAATCATTATTTGTTAATTATTCCTTAACCCCATTCTTGAAATGATAAATAAATCATTTATTTGTTTAGTATTTATAAACAAAGGTATTTAACCAATTTAAATTCCTTTTCCCTCTAACAAAATATAATAAAATAATCCAAGCAATTAGATCTAGATCTTGGTTAATAACATTTTATTATTCGCCATTATTGAGGATAACTCAATATTTTGTTATAAATAGCAGGGTTTTCCATTAATTATTCACTTTGATCACTTTCATTGTCACGCTTTGATCATTCTCATTGCTGCTACTATTTGAGCTCCCATAGAGTTCAACACATCTTGGGCTTTCTGCGCCAATGAGAGAGAGAAACTTATGGATCAGAAGTGTTGAGGATAGCCAAGAACCCATCCCATTGAGGGGGATGAGTAACATCATTCTTTGTTCCCTTCCTGGGTTTTATAATACATATAAAATTATTTATATCTTGTCTTGTCCACTGGATATTTGGATCAACTTTTATTTATTTTTACTGTTTAATTGATTTTAATACATAGATTTAGGTTTTTGCAGCATTTTTTCAACTATCTATTGCATATCTAAGGAAGTTAAGCATCCATCTTTGTCTTTAGGGTTGTTTGTCACACACAGTGAAAGTGATCTCTTTTCGTACACTTGCGTTAAGAATTTACGCTAATAAATGGAGACTCCATTATTGTAATTCAAATTCTTGTGTGAATAGTTGCTTCAGTAACTAGGGCTTTTCTTCAGCTATTTTTAGTCTCTTGATGTTTTTTTTTACTATTTATACCCTAAAACAGTAAAAATTCTAACTTCTATGTGTTTCCGGGTGTTTTCCGCAGGTAACAGGTATCAGCCATGCTATAGACGGAAAATTTTTCTGCAACTTGCTGCTGGAGGATCCCGGATCTGGAAATTGTAATTTTTGGCCCAAAACCCATGATTTATGCTTGAACTTGCAGCTATCAGCCCAGAAACTATGATTTCCACAATTTACAGGTCAGTACCCGCGAGTTGCAACTTTTTTCGAAATTTTTTTTGTGATAGACAGGGTTTATCACAAGCACTATTTAGTGTTGTATGACCTCTGTCTCAGCCTGTCTTAGGCCTGGATATGCTCATTTTGTCTCCTTGAAGTAGGACCAAGCCCCTTAGGGTTTCAGTACACTTCCACCTTTTTAGGAGGGGTTTAGCTGAGTAGGCAGTCTGAGATTTTGTAGTGCTTTTAGCCATTGTTTAGTGTCTAATCTCTCCTTCTTTTAGGTCCCTTTTGATTGGTTATTATTCCATCCAAAACCCCTTCTTCAATTTTTTTTGGTCTTTCCCTCAGAGATCCCTTTGCTTCCCCTAGGGTTTTAACCTTTCACATCCCATTTTGCAACATTTTTCCCTTTGGTTTCTTGTTGTTTTATGCACCTTTTCCACCATATCTGAGTCATTAGATCCCTGTCCCTTAGACCTTAGATATTTTGGTCATTTTTTGTGTTTTGTGTCAATTTCGCCTACCTCTTATATCATTTTTTTGGGAAACCTTCTTTTTGGGTTGAATTTATGCATCTGTAGTTGTTTATTTTACTGTCTTTTCAGTTTTATTTACAGTACTTTAGTATTTTTTCTTTTTCTTTATACAACCATTTGGGCTTAATTAAAATTAATACATAGCTTGCACACATGCACACCTAAAGAAAAGGGCTCTTGGTTTACACCACCAAGCCAAGACATAAACATCGTAATTAATTTATCTGCATCACCAAGCCTTTGTTTATCACTTTTCATCCTTTTCATGTCATCTATGTCTTGCCATCATTGCGCCCCCAAGGCGTTTATGTTAGAGAATCCAAGGCCTTCATCCTCAGTTTCCATTAGGAAGACTTACACCATCGCGTAGAATCTAAGTTATTCCTCCGATGACTCCCCATACCGACTCTGATTTTGGTTCATTGGGTTCTTCCTCTAATTCCAAACCTGGTTCCCCTCCACCTAATTCCATCACCATTTCAAGCGCCAATGCAGGTGTTGGTCCTCACGCTCATGGTAGCCTCGGCCCTAATGTTGGAGCTGCTATCGAAACCATTCCAGCTACTCTTTTGCTACCTTTTATGGCAGGTTTAAGCCTCCCCAATTTCATCCAGTTAATTAATGACTTTGTACTCCATAATCCAAGTTGGCCTATTGTGCCAACTAAGTTTCCTTCATACATCCCTAAGTTTGAAGGAAACGTTGGAGAGGACCCTACTAATCACGTCTTCTCCTCTCACATATGGTGTTCATCCAATCCTATCATTGATGATTCCATCCATCTTCAGTTATTCCAATGTACAGTTAGTGGAGAAGCTGCAAAGTGGTATGTCAACCAGGCCATTGCCTCTCATTCCAATTTTGCAACCCTTACTAAATCATTTCTATCCTATTTCCATCTACTTCTCTGATACGATACTAGTACCGAGTTTTTGACCACATTCTGTCAAAATTCTACCACCCGCCTTTCTGACCATGTCCAAGAATGGCATAGAAGGAGGAGCTTGTGTCGAGCTCCTACATTCGATGACCATGTCTATATGGATTGGTTTCTCTGAACACTATTTCTTTCTATTGGTGAAAATGTTGCGTCTCACTTTCCTGAGACCAAGGAAGAATCTCTCCAAGTCGTGTTGCCAATATGACTTGATCTACATCCAGTCTATTTATGTTTAAACCGTTTTACCAAATCTTCCTAGACTTGGTGGTGCCAAAGCACCAGGGGTATCTCACGTCGTCGGCGATATCGTTGGATCTCTTTTACATCCATATACTCATCCTTTCATGGGTTATGGTTTCCCTCAGGGAGGGGCTGACTCCTCTAGCACTTATCCCCCTCCTGGAAGAATGTTTCCAGGACAAAGCACACCATACATATTTTCCCAATTGCATCAACTGATGCCAGGGCCAAATGATTCTCAACCTATTTACCCCAATGTTGCTCAACGTCATTTCTATCCCTATCCGCAACCCAGTGCTCCATCCCCTCTGGAATCAGCACCCCAGCCTCCCATGCCTTCTCAACCTCCACCATAAGAGCCACCTCGCCCTCAAGGTCAGGTGTATGTGTAGTAGAGTGCGAAAATCCTCCTAATTCAAAGAAAAAGAGGAAAGGAAATCAAAACCAACCAGTGCAGGGTAATCAAGGGCACCAATGTAATCAACCAAACGCACCCAAAGAGAACTAGCCTAACACTAACAACCAACAATAAGGTGACCAACCCAAGCATAACATGCATCTTCATACAAACAAGCCTTGTTCTTGTTGTGGTGACCATGGCCATTACACTCATGATTTTCCCCTTTTACCCCATATGTTCCAGTTATGGGAAGCATAAGCAACATCTAGAGGATAGAAAGCCACTGCTTCTACCCCCCAAATATTGTGCCATCTCAACCGGTTGTGTTCACTAATCCTTTCCCTCAGCAAGGATATGTGGCTGCCCAACCCCCTCAAGGTCAAGCTGGCCTTCAACCTTCATATATTTGTACACATGAGTACTAGATTATTATGATGAATTCTGACAAGGTTAATACCATTGATTTCAAGCTTCAAACCTGGTCATGCTAGTATGACAAGCCACCTACTACGTTTGCAACAGAGTCCCAAACCAAAGTTTCCATAGAGACCATTTCAACACCCAAGGCTCCCTTACAGAATCCTTAGCCTCGGGTAGAGGTTATTCCTAATATCCCCAAAGGGCCATTACGCCGAAATTTTGCTTTTTCCAAAGCCGCCCACACCTACAGCATATTAGATGACTTGGCACAATCTCCTGCTGCCATGTCAATGCTAGAATTCCTCTATTCATTTCCTTCACAATGAAAATATCTAATATTTTCTTTGGGTGTTGTAGATCCTTGAGATGATCGTTTGATTGTCTTTGATGTTGACAAGTCAAAACATCCCCCCTTATCTTCATCCGTCACCTTCCAAATACCAGTCAAGATTCATAATGCCAATGTCTCGTGATGTATCATTGACGAGGGTGCATCCACCTGTGTGATTTCCACCTCTGTCTGGAATAATCTCAGATCACCTGACTTAGCCCCATCCACCATCAATTTACGTGCTTGGGATGGTTACCCTTCTCAACCCCTTGCCATGTATCACAACTATCCTTTCACTCTTGCAAACAAGACTGTATGTGTTGACATTGAAGTCATTGATGCCCCCTTGGATTACAATATCATCTTGGGTTGAAGCTACACATATGCGATGTTTGTTGTCACATCTATGGTTCACCGTAAGATGTGATTTCCACACAATGGAAATATTGTCACCATTGATCAGTTGAGATATTACAAACAGAAGTCTCAGACCTCCCCTGAGTCTATCATATTTTCGGTGGCCGATAAGAAATCAGTCACATCTCTCACCAGTGTTTCATGAGGAGTCTATAAATATTCCACCTTACTTGGTGCATTCCCTGGTCCCCCCCCCACTTATCACTCACCCTAGCTTGTCGAATGTTTTCATGATGTAATCATCTAGGGCTAGCCATAAGCGGTCTAGTTTGACCAGCCAGTAGCTTATGCCTCTGCAACCTACTAGTGTTCACTTGATGAAGCCTTTGGGACCTTTTCAAAGACCTTCTCCTTTTGTAGAAATTTGAATAATAGCTAAATTATTCACCGAGATTATCCTGATTACACACTATTTGAGCTTCATGCATAATACATAACCTCTTCTACAATTGATCATCAATTTGCGGAAATAAAAGCAGTCGCATGCGCGCATTAAAACATAATCAAGCACACATATAACACAATATGTAATGGGGAAATCTTACAGCTGAAAACCCTCAACTATTTGTTTATTATAATGATAGATAACATGTAAAAATGCATAGTACAAGCTCCTCACAAGCTCTCAGCACTATCTCCATTTGTTACACACAAACTAGCTCAGATCTAAACAAATCACAGGTTCAAATCTCCTCCACTGTTTTCCTTCCTCTACTGCGCAATCCAAGATGAGAATGAATGAGATCCAAGTTCAAATCCCCTTGGCTTGTACTGCACTATCCTCATTGGAAATCTCCATCAATGTGTGTGCAAATCTCATGCACAGCTATAGTCACAACTGATAGTAGACTCACCCTTTCACCCACCTCTAACATTGGTCTAACTGATGTATTATTTAGTTTATTTATGAGTTAATAATTAGTGAATTAATTAATAATTAATTCACACCACTCATCACTAGTTTATTTGTCAGTTAGACTAAATACAACTAGTTCAACTAAGTTAAACCGAACACAACTCCACCAACTGTCTCATCAACTCCACCAAACTCTGCCACATGAGTTCTAACTGAAGTCAACCATGCAATAGCTCAACTAACCCTTAGGAAAAGCGTATTTCCTTCTGTCAGCTGCATGTGCCACATCCAAACATCAAACTGAAGTGCTCCAAGAGGATAAGATAATGTTTATAGTCTAAATATTATTAAGGGTTAATAATATTTGACTGTTCTATTTTTAGCCCGGCAGTCTAAAAATAGATTCCACCCAATGTCTAAAAATAGAGGTCCATCTATTTTTACCAACATGACCAATCATCCATAAATAGCATCCTACAACTCATAGACCATGATCCATATGTCTAAAAATAGACTTTGCGACAAAAAATCACCTGTGTGGCCCCCACCTAGTTTTGGTGATCACTTTTCCAACTAGGATCAGGAATGATGTTTCAGGATTCCTCCTTCACTTTTTCTTGTTGCAATATTCAACACTCCCCCTCAACAAGAAAGGACTGTCTTTGCATGCGACATGCAACTCCATGCATTCACCCTGCAACCTTCACAAGCGCCATGCAACTCCATGCATCTACTCTGCAACTCCTCTGAAACTGAATAGGCTCCAAAAAACTCAATCAATCTGATGCATCTATCATAAAATTCTTCGACTTCTGCTGGTACCAACTGCACATGTCATCAGGAACCACTGCGCTATTGAACTCTTACACCCGTGCACTCTGCACTTGCTGTCAACTCTGATTCGCGCTCCAATATCCGACACTGTCACTTTGATCTACCTGCATCAATCCAACTGATCATGCTACTACTGTGTTGTGGGCACCTCGTAGCCAGGTTCAATTCATGAGATCCACACCATCTCATGAATCCTGCCCAGAGATCTCCTCTTGGGATTATTCATGCATGTCGCCCCACCTCTCACCTGGTGGTATAGCTGCATGCACTCCCTCTGTCCATCTGGCACGAAATTTCTCTGCATGAGTGGTTTCTTCCACTCCATGATCCTCATCTTGTGGTTGCTCCACATCCCGAGGTTCACTATTACCTGCATGCAAAACTTGCTCCCTCTCAAGCATCAATTGCATGTCTTTCTTGCACTTCCCAACAGTAGGAAGCTCCATAGAAATCCCATCTACTTCAAGTCTGTAGAGATTATTTGCTCGAATCCCAACCTTCTTGACTTGTCCTGTTGCCTTGTGCCGAAGGAAAAATTTTCCTTCACTGAAGACAACTTCATACCCTTTATCCTCTAACATTGCGACTGAGATCAAATTCTTCTTTAAACCCGGAACATGCACTACATCTTGTAAAAGAATGAGTTTACCTGACTCCCTCTGAAAGGTTATGGTACCAATGCCGGTCGCATTGTATCATCCATTGTCGCCCAACTCAACATGCAACTGGAGATATTTCTCCACCAAGTCACTGAAAAGATTCACATCTCTCGTCATGTGAAAGGAAGCACCACTATCAAAATACCACCCTGATCCCAATGCACTAGACACCATGCATGCGATCAATGAGAAGTCCAGCTCAAATTGCGAGGCAAGAGCCTCACCAGCTGCAGCTCCAGCAGCCTGCTTGTTCTTCTTCTTCTGTGGACAATTTGTGGCGAAATGTCCATGCTCGTGATAGTGAAAAAACTTCACTCTGAACATGTCACACTCTTTACCATCCGCACCGGATTAAGAAGCATTCTTCTTTCCCTTCCCCTTCCTTGATTTGGCATCCAAAGCGCAATCTTCTTCATCAGATGCCTTTGATGAAGATCCATCCCTGGTACTCCGCCTTATCTCCTCTTGCACAAGATCCAACCAAAGTCGCTCCCATCCTGGCAATTTTTCCCGACCATTGACAGAGTCCTAATAGGAATGCCAACTCTTCGGAAGACCAAGGAGAGCCAAGTCCACCAATTCCTCATCATCCACACTAATTCCTACACTCCCAAGCTCATCCCTACAGTGGACAAACTTTGTCAAGTATACCGGAATAGTGTCATTCTTCTCCATCTTTATTTTCCTGAGTTTATCCTTGAGCGCCAACTTCCTCTGGTCGCTCTTGCTTGGAATAAATCTGTCAACGCTTTCCACATCAATTATGGAGAAGCTTTTCCATGCAGGCTGGATACTATATGATCCTTCACGCCCTCCAATAGAATCCTTCGACATTTTGCTGTCTTCTTTTGCCAAGCCTCAACTTGAGCAGCATCAGTAGGCTTTGGGACTTCAGCATCTATGAACTCCTTCAACCCGTTATCATCTAACACTACCTCCATCCTGTCCTTCCGTGCAACATAATTCGAGTTGCCTTCAAGGGCATACTCCAATCGCAATCCATTGAAAGACATCTCAACTTTGACACCAAGAAAACACTGTTGCGAATTCGAATTCCACCAGCTCAAAACTCAACCCCTTCTGATCTGTGAGAACAAAGTATTTATAGCACAGAGATCGACTGTAGGGGTATTTACTGGATTTATCACCTTTCAAAGAAAGGATGGATCCAGAGGCTACCTAGCCTGCTTACAGACTCTGTCTACCGAAATAAATTGTAATCACTGTAATAGATCCGATGATCAATTTCGCTCTGATACCATGTAGAAATTTGAATAATAGCTGAATTATTCATCGAGATTATCCTGATTACACACTATTTAATCTTCATGCATAATACATAACCTCTTCTACAATTGATCATCAATTTGCGGAAATAGAAGCAGTCGCATGCGCACATTAAAACATAATCAAGCACACATATAACACAGTATGTAATGGGGAAATATTGCAGCTGAAAACCCCCAAATATCTGTATATTATAATGATAGAGAACATGTAACAATACATAGCACAAACTCCTCACAAGTATCCAGTACTATCTCCAATTGTTACACACAAACTAGCTCAGATCTGAACAAGTCACAGGTTCAAATCTCCTCCACTGTTTGCCTGCCTCTACTGCGCAATCCAAGATGAGAATGAATGAGATCCAAGTTCAAATCCCACTAGCTTATACTGCGCAATCCTCATTGGCAATCTCAATCAATGTGTGTGCAAATCTCATGCACAGCCATAGTCACAACTGATAGTAGACTCACCCTTTCACCCACCTCTAACACTGGTCTCCACTGAACTGTCCATGCATTGCAGTTAACTGATGTGTTCTTTAGTTGATTTATGAGTTAATAATTAGTGAATTAATTAATAATTAATTCACACCACTCATCACTAGTGTATTTATCAGCTAGACTAAATACAACTAGTTCAACTAAGTTAAACCGAACACAACTCCACCAACTGTCTCATCAACTCCACCAAACTCTGCCACATGAGTTCTAACTGAAGTCAACCATGCAATAGCTCAACTAACCCTTAGGAAAAGCGCATTTCCTTCTGTCAGCTGCATGTGCCACATCCAAGCATCAAACTGAAGTGCTCCAAGAGGATAAGATAATGTTTATAGTCTAAATATTATTAAGGGTTAATAATATTCGACTGTTCTATTTTTAGCCCAGCAGTCTAAAAATAGATTCCGCCCAACATCTAAAAATAGAGGTCCATATATTTTTACCAACATGACCAATCATCCATAAATAGAATCCTGCAACTCATATACCATGATCCATATGTCTAAAAATAGACTTTGCGACAAAAAATCACTTGTGTGGCCCCCACCTAGTTTTGGTGATCACTTTTCCAACTAGGATCAGGAATGATGTTTCAGGATGCCTCCTTCACTGTTTCTTGTTGCAATCTTCAACATCCTTATGTTGGTGTCTCTTCAAAACTTTTTCAACTAGGAATGGTTCCCCCTAGCCTTAACCATTTTGGATCCATTCTACCAAGCCATTACCCTTCCGGTCATATACCATTTCTAGCTCCCCTTATGGAGTTTTTTTAGTGCTTGTTATGGCTACATTGAGCCTTCCCAATTTGACCCTGGGGATCCCAATCTGGTACATTAATTCCCCAGCCAACACTCCGCCTAGTTAGCTAAAACCTTATACCACTTATACCCAAGTCCAACCAGTCGCTATGACCCCTCCCTTTGCTTCATTGCCTCAGCCACCTCAACATGACTCTACTCTTGTTGCGAAAGCATCTGGCGAGGGGGGAAAATCCAAAAATAAGGAACCTAAGGACAAGGCCCCCCAAACAATTCTTGGTCCTCCTAAGCCTCCAAAGCAGTCAAATCTGTGCACTTTGTGTGATGTTATTGGGCATGCTACCCATAATTGTCCCGATCTTTCTTGTCTCAAACCTGTAATCAACGAGATGCTTCCTGAATCTGATATCTCGGAGGTCCATGTTACCTTACCCAATTCATCTAAGAAACTAAATTCGTTGCGCACAAACCACCCTTGTGCTTTGTGTGATCTTTATGGCCACTATTCTCACCTTTTTCCCCATCTTGATGACTTTCATGACACCCTTGAGGTTGTTCGCCAAATAGAGGCTACTCATATTGGATATTGTAATCCTCTACTTGTGAGTTTTGCTTCAGTAGAATCGGAGGATATTTTTGCACCCATTGTGGTACCTCCCCCTGATGTCAAGATGATGGAACCTTTGGCCACTATCATCTATCTATAATCATCTGTGAGATCCATGGTGGAAGACCCCTCTAGGGCATCCCCTTATGTGTTGATTAAACCTCCTTCGACGATCACCCTGGGCTCAACATCAATAGATGTTTCATCTACTAGCTCTTTGTCTACCCTCAATAATGATGTGTATGTGAACCATATCTCTCATGATGATGCATCAGGCAGCCCTACCATTTCATGTGGTATTTCTTCTACCATTCCCCCCATATTTGATTCTAATGAAGACATTATGGAAGCGATGACCACCCCTGACTTTCCATGTGATGATATGCACCATCATGCATATTTCCTTCCATAGCAGTCCCATGACTAGTATGTTGTGGAGTCTAAAAACTTCATCTCTAATGAGGTATATTGGCTTAGAAATCCCATTCCTACACCAGATGCTTTCAAAGAAAGAAATATGACCAATATATCTCCTACCATTAAAATTAACATCTCCGATAAACTAGGGGTAGAAGAAACGATTACCTTGGGGGCACATTGCACCCCGGAAGAAATTGAGGCTTACACTAAGTTATTCAAGGAATTCCGTGATTTTTTCACCTAGTGCTATTCAAAGATGCCCAGAATTGATCCTACTATTGTCGAACACCATATCGATACATGGCCTGATTCCAATATTGTCCATCAAAATTTGAGACCCATTAATCCTTCTAGATGAGAGGTTATCAAAGCTAAAATCGATAAGCTCAAGCAAGCTAGTTTTATCTACCCCGTTGAATACACCACTTGGGTTTCTAACCTGGTTCCTATTCTAAAGAAATAAGGCACCATCCATGTTTGCACTGACTTCTACGACCTGAACAAAGCTTGTCCCAAAGACAACTTCCCCACACCATTTATTGACTAGATCATCGACGAGTGTGTGGGGCATGAAGTTCTATCCTTTATGGATGGTTTCTTCGAGTACAACCATATCGTTATCCGCCATGTTGATCAGTTCAAAACTACATTCATTAGTCCATTAGGAACTTTTTCTTATAGGGTCATGTCGTTCGGCCTAAATAATTCTGGAGCCACCTTCCAGCGGGCCATGTCATATTGTTTCCATGATTTGGCTCATATTATCCTTACCTACCTTAACAACCTCACTGCTCATTCTAGGCATCGAGCGTAACACATTTCTGATTTTCATACCATCTTTCTCCAATGTCGCAAGTATAATATCCACCTAAACTGTTGAAATGTGTCTTTTGTGTTCCCGTCGGCTGTCCCTTGGGCTTCATTGTGTCCTAATATGGTATAATTATTGATCCCCTCAAAGTTCAAATCATTCTTGAGCTTCTTATTCCTCATACCTTGTGCCAGTTACAAAGCCTTCAAGGCAAAGCTAACTCCCTTCATCGGTTTTTCCCTGACTATGCCACCACTGCACATGGGTTTATAAGGCTCCTTCAATCTAACATTCCATTTTTTTGGGATGACTATGCTCAACAATGTTTTGATGCCCTGAAACATGCTCTCACTTCTACTCCCTTAATTAGTCCTCCTAACTTTGATAGGGATTTCATATTGTACATATCAGCTTCCACCCATTTGGTCATTGGGGCCCTATTCCAGGAATATGGCATTAGAAACAAACATGTTATATATTATGTCAGTAAGAGCCTTTTGGGTCCCCCTGTGTCCTACTCGCAGAAGAGAAGTTGGCATTGGTCGTTGTATTCTCAGTCCAAAAACTTCATCATTATATCCTTAGGCATTCCACCAAGGTCATGACCAATTCCAACCCTATGGCTTTCCTATTGAGTAGATGGATCATGAATGGGAAGTATGCATGTTGGATTGTTATCCTTCAGGAGTTTGATCTCGAATTTTTCACACCCAAGATTAAGAAATTTTGAGCCCTTGTTGAGCTCATTTATGAATTTCCTACTGGTACGTGAGATCCGCCAATTAATGATTATTTACCCAATGAACACTTGTTTTCCATTACCTTGGATGGCCCTTGGTATGGCGACCTCCTCACCTACCTACAAACACAAAATTTCACTTCCCATCTTGATCGTGATGCGCAACGACGTATACGACACCAAGCCCCCTGTTATCTCCTCATTGGTGACGATCTCTATCATCGCGGTGTTGATTATGTCCTCTGTCATTATCTCACACATGCTGAAGCTGAGCAAGTCATTAATGCATGCCATAGCGACACTTGTGGTGGCCACCTCTCTAGTTTGGCTACTACCCAGAAATTCATGCGTGATGTGTATTTTTGGCCTTCTCTCTTCAGTGATTGCATTGAAGCAGTAAAACAATGTTCCAATTGCCAACTTTTCACCCTAAAGGCGCGAGCTCCACTTGCTCCCCTCCATCCTGTCATATCATATTGTCCCTTCTAAAAATGGGCTATTGACTTTATGGAGTGTCGACCTCCATCTACTGGCAACCACAAGTATATCATTGTGGTGGTTTACTATTTTACCAAATAGGTTGAGGCCATGCAAACGTTCAATAACATGGCAACTATCGCAACCCTATTTTTCTTTAACCATGTTATCACTCGATTCAGGGTTCTAAAACAATTGGACTTTGACCATGGCTAACATTTCAAATATGGGATATGGCATGAGCTATCCTCTCTATTGGGCTTTGAGCACCAATATTCATCATCCTATTACCCCTAAGGTAATGGTCAAATTGAAGCGGTTAATAAAATCCTTAAAACTATGCTTCAACGAATGATGAACAAGCATAAAACCAACTAGCACCTTATGATCTTCCCTGCTTTGTGGGCCTATAGAACTTCTTTTAAAACTTCCACCAGGTTTACTCCTTTCCACCTTGTTTTTGGTGAGGAGGTAGTCTTACCAATCGAGTGTGAAATCCCCTCCCTTCACCTAGACCTCGAACTTCTCCCTAACACCTAACCTTTAGAATAAAAACTTATCATTCTTAAGTGTGCTTCTAAAGACCATCATGTTGCATTGCAAACCATCGAAGTGGCTAAGAAGTGCACCAAAGCTCAATATGACTGAAAAGTCCACCCTCATACCTTTCACGAAGGCGATCTTGTTCTAGTGTATGACTAGGCTCATGATGTCCTTTGTCATGGGAATTTCAACTCATTATGGCTAGGACTTTACATCATTAGTAAGGACTTGGGCAAGGGGGCATACCTTTTAGAGGATTTCAAAGACCAAATCCTTCCTAACCCTCGCAATGCACTCTACCTTAAGAGATTTTACCCATAGCATATCCCAATAAAAATGTATTATTTTTGTTATGCATTTAGGTAGCTTGCATTGTTCATCATCTCATTTATTGTCTTGTGGCGCCTTTTATATGGATCCATCATCCACACCGTATATCGGCTATCTTGATGGTGCAAGTCACTTCTCTCGGAATCAAGCCTCGGTAGCCTGGGCCGTTTTTAGCCCCATGCATTCGTTTGTCCTCTCCAACGGCATCTGCATTGCCTTTTCCACCAATAATCAGGCTGAATATGATACAGTGATAGGTTTTTTAGTTGATGCCCTTTATCATCACATCCTTCATCTTCATATTCGTTTAGATTCCTTGTTTCTTGTCATGAAATTTAATGGCATGCATCATGTGAATAACCATGTCCTTTTTAGAAGATATTTATGAGTGAAGTTCTTAGTGTGTGAATTTTAAACCATTACATTTAGTCATGTACCATAGCCCAAAATCACTATGTAGATAGTGTTGCAAACAATATTCTATATTGGCATTTATCACATGCATTTAACACAAGACAATAATCATAAACCAAATGACGAACCATATACTCATCATATATAAAAATATACATATCCATAATATGTGTCCACAAAATCATAATTGTATTGGATTCCTTCACTCTAATGCATCCGATATGTGCATAGAAGGTTGAAAAATCAAAACCGTGGGCACCACATGCCCCTACATCTAATCACTATCTGTAGCGTCATGAGCCAATGGTTTGGCTCCTGCAGCCTGCAGATCCCGCACAGCATGTCCATCCATCGCCATGTGTTGCATGACCCCTCGCCACTTTGAGGGTAGCCTGATACACCCCTTGATTTTTCGGTTCTCAAGTTCATGTCATCTGCACTCAAATACATTGGTCAACATCATCTGGCACCTGCGACAGAAATCCTCCAGCAGAGCCTC
The DNA here is from genome assembly GCA_034641835.2 of Pinus albicaulis. Taxonomy (NCBI): domain Eukaryota; kingdom Viridiplantae; phylum Streptophyta; class Pinopsida; order Pinales; family Pinaceae; genus Pinus; species Pinus albicaulis. Next base: position 14,687 of record JAXQQM020092980.1, on the reverse strand, counting down.
CAAGTTAGGTTTCTAATCTCCTCTTGATCCAGTAGAATTTGTAGCCCCTGGCGCTACGAGTCATCCCATATACCCTGTTACCTTCACCGGTGCTATATCTTCATACAAAAATTCACGAATCAGTACCACATACATATTCTTAAAACTTTACAATGCATCATAACATATATCAAATTTCACTTACCATCTGGTCCCCATACTCAACCTGGCAGAAGTGGTAAGTCACGGTCCCCGTGAAAGTTCATACCACTGTATGGATAGACATCTACATACAACAGCATCTGATGTGCGAATAACTTGGGTCGAAACACCCATCCGACTCCTCCACCTCCTCCTCTCCATAGTAGCTACCCCCAGCGGTGCATCCTGGGCTCTCGTGGGCCCCCATATTGGATCTTTATATGAGGCCAAAGTGTAGGGATCTTCTCAAAGAAGAACAAGCACAACATTGTACTGAAAGCACAATCATGGTTCACTTGTCGCTTGCATAGTGATAGCTATCATTTCACTAAAAATAAAATCATATGGGCCCACCCTTAGTAGGTCCTACTCAGTACACTCTCAACTAACATCATCTACCCTCCGGTGATGTGGTGGAATGCCTAGTTTCCTAGGATCTACAGTACTTATATGGAAACATCCCATGTATCTAGCCTCACTAGATCACCGATCAATATGGTCGCTCCCTTAGCATGAGCATCTGGTCTGTAGTGGCGTTCCACGAACTATGATATGTTCCACCCTTGCGGTAACACTGGATGTATGTCCCCCACCACCCCTAATGGCGGGAGTCCGGTCAAGAAATATATGTCCTGTATGGTAAACTCAATCTAGTGCCCTGCACTGCAAAGGCCTCCTGCTATGGATCCTATTAGCTGACTATCCTAGACAACAAGGGTTCCCCTACCCTCATCAATGGGTCCTCAACCAACTTGATAACCCCATACCTCGCAAGCGTGCCTCAGACCACCTAATCCCCCCGGATCTCGACACAAAGTGCATTCAAATATCTCTCTCTCCAAGTGATCTTTAGCTCTACCATACCTGCTCAAACCCAACATGTTTTTTAGCTTAGAGAAAGAAAAACTGCATCAAAATCATCAAACCCCAGTTCATAACCAAAAAATAGGACAAACCCACCTTTTCTTCCAACTCGCACTTTTCCAGGCATGTACCTACGAGCTTGCAATTTTCCCCTCTAAAAACTATGAGCCAAATCACAGTACATGGCCTAGGAAGTGCGAGCCAGTCATGAGGATGGGCAAAGTGTTGTTCCTGGGCTCTGTGCACCTAGTCTAAAAACTTGATCCACTGAAAAAGTAGAGTAGGGTTAGGCCACCAACCTACAACTAAAGGATCTCGATTCCAACGGTTGGTTTTTATGCTATGATCGGCAGAAGATTTAGGGCCTTCTCCTCCTCTCCAAGTTCAACATAGCTCCACTAGCAAATGAATCAAAATGGAGGGAAATCACCTTATTAAGAGAAAAACCCTAATTTTTCTTTCGCTAATTGTGACCAAACCATAGCTCAGTTTCACAAACCGTCAGCACCGTTGGAAAGCTCTCACCGAACTCTAAAATGGGTATCCTTTTTTTGGTGATTTTATACTTCACTCGAAAGCCATTTTTCCAAGAAGGGTCACTACGCCACCTCTCAAAATCAAATTTCTTCACTTGCATTGCTTGTACTTGGGGCACCACTTTGCCTTCATACTTGAAAACGCATGTGTCGATTTTCATCATGAGTAACCATATTTTTCTCATGCTTTTATGGTCCCCACCAGGCCTATTCTGTGTGGCAGCATCATCGAGTCACCCTTGCTCAGAGCATCCAAGTTGAGTCACCACCACATTCATGGAGTCTGTCCCGAGTCCCTTTTCCTCCTGTTATAGTATTCCATCTATTTTTTCCTTGTCCCTCTCTCGTGTCACCCATTTTTTCCTCCAGTCATACTGTCCCCCATCCCCTCCCAAGTCAAGTCAGTCGCTTCCAAGTCATCCATGATTTTTATGCTTTGACAAGGGAATTCAACCGTCTACTAATAATTCCCCACCATTCCATAATCATCCTTGGTGTCAGTCCATCTGTCACTTTACTATGATCCCTCATTCCTTAGTTTAGGATTCCTTATTGCCTCACATATGGAAAACCTCCTTTTGTCGACATCAGCACATTCATTCCAGAATACAGGTCTAGTGGGCAGTGTACCTTGGTTCCAGCTTCCATTCTTGTTCGGTGCCTTGGATCAGGAAAAGGGACTCCTCATTTCCCTTTCACTTGATTTTTTCTCATCCAGCTCCTCATTGCATGATCGAGATTCGTATACTTGATGGTTCAGTGATCCAGCAGATCGTACCAGTGATTCATGGGTGTGTGTGATATTTTTTAGACCTCGTGAGGGGGTGGTCCTTCAAGTAGCCCCCCATATGTCCGGATGACCTCATATTATGCTACATCCTCAGATGCAGCTGCGCAAATTTTATGGGTTTGGTTCCATCCGATTACAGTCCCTATAGCATGCATGTATCACTCAGATAATCCATTCATATTTTCAGAGCCATTTCTTGTTTACAAAGGCGTCTTTGGTTGTTATTATGTCTCATGTACTCAGATATTATTGTATTCAGTCTTGGTTGGTGTCCTAGGTGTAGTATGTATGTCAGATTCATTATATTTTTGTCTGGCCCATTTTATGCCAGCATATTATGTACTTTATAGCTTAGTCTCATTTTACTGGGTGCACCATTATTCTTTGTACTTATTCATCTCAGCGAGAATAGGTATGCCTTCCTCACCTCACTAAGAATAGGTACCCAAACATTAAAGGAGACTTATATCATTTGTAGGTATCACCCCCTCGATTATTGTCATCTCTCACTTCAATCTGTCTATGTATCTCTCTCTCTCTCTCTGACTCTCCTTCAGTGTCTAGTGATTGTGTTCTTACGACATACTTTGGTCATACGATTAGCTCCTAACACTCGCATGTTGGGGGGCAATCTGTTACACCAATTTTTGGTCACTAACCATTTACAATTAGATGGATCAAAGTACACCATGTAGGACCAATTTTACCATAGTAAATTTTCTTTCACTATAAGAAATAATTTAATAAACCATATTTTATTAAGTTATTCCTCATTCAAATAGGAAACCCCATGAGGAATAATTAAATAAATCCTTATTTATTTGATTTTCCTCTAGGAATAATTAATTAAACCACTGTTTAAAAAATATTCCTGGTCATATTTAAACCAATTATGAGAAATAATTAGACAAATCATTATTTATCTTATTTTTCTCTAGGAATAATTAATTAAATCATTATTTAGTTATTATTCCTTGTTAAATTTGGCTAAATCACCTAGAAATAATTAAACAAATCATTATTTGTTAATTATTCCTTAACCCCATTCTTGAAATGATAAATAAATCATTATTTGTTTATTATTTCTAAATAAAAGTATTTAACCAATTTGAATTTATTTTCCCTCCAACAAAATATAATAAAATATTCCAAGCAGTTAGATCTAGATCATGGTTAATAATATTTTATTATTCGCCATTATCGAGGATAACTCAATATTTTGTTATAAATAGGAGGGCTTTCCATTCATTATTCACTTTGATCACTTTCACTGTCTTGCTTTGATCATTCTCATTGCTGCTACTATTTTCTTTTCTTCTTGAGCTCCCATGGAGTTCAACACATCTTGGGATTTCTACACCATTGAGAGAGAGAAACTTCTGGATCTGAAGCACCAAGGACAACCAAGAACCCATTCCTTTGAGGGGGATTGGTAACATCATTCTTTGTTCCGTTCCCAGGTGTTATAATACACATAAAATTCTTTATATCTTGTCTTTTTCACTGGATATTTGGAGCAAATCTTATTTATTTTTACTTTTTAACTGCTTTTACTACGTAGATCTAGGCTTTTGCAACATTTGTTTCGACTATCTATTTCATATCTAAGGAAGTTAAGCATCCATGTTTGTAGTTAGGGTTGTTTGTCACACGCAACTAAAGTGAGCTCTTTTCGTACACTGGTGTTAATAATTAACGCTAACAACAGGTTAAAATACCATGTTACCCGAAATTCATGACTTCTTCAAGGATTTTATATGTTTGACTTGTGAGGTATTGCATTGAAACATGTGTATGGATGGCGATAAATCCATTTTAACCGTCAAGTGTCATGGTGACAAAATTACGTGTAATAATTTCCGAACCTGAACTTGAACTCGAACCATGTGACTTAGGTATCAATAAATTGACGACTTGGGTTTATTTCATGCTTAAAATGTAATACCATCATATCCAATATAATAATTCATGACAACTTACTCACTATCACAATTTAACATTGTTTATCACCATTGAAATCCCTTGACATCAACAATTTGTAAATGAATTCATCAATATAACTATATAAGAAAATTATAACCAACAATACATTGAGAAGATACACATTATAAATAAACTCAGCATGAATAAACTCAAAATCTAATCCAATCACCATAACATTATATACATCACAAATTACTTATTTACATAGAACTACTTATCTAATTTAATACATACAAATGAAAGGAACTCATGTGTTCTGCTAGGGTTTTAGAAGATTTATGAAGTTTGGTATTTTTCAGATTTGAAGCCATATTCATTCATCCATCTTTCTTGGGGCGTTGATAGGCTGCATGATCGCCCCTAATGGGAGGGGAGAGATCCCCTCCTACCGAAGCGTCATTGTTGGAGACTCAAGTGGCAAATTTGAAGCATCTACATCCCAGAATCCAAGAGTCGACCCTAATAATGGACCAGTCATGGGAGCTCAGTAACAGGCTCAATTTCGAGGGAAATGCCTTCCCAGAGCAACCAAGAAACTAAGATTTGTAATATTGGCGAATAAATTGGAAAATTATCAAAATTCATGAAATATCATGCCCTGAAATGTAAATTTATCAAGATCTGGCCTTCAAAAAGAGATCTTATCGAATGGATTCAATTGAAATGGAAACCAAAGGGCCATATTGACCTAAAATTGGGATCCATATGCTTTTTCATAGTTATTTTCTCGAGCATGGAAGATATAGAAAGGATTTCAAAAATGGACCATACTTCTATTATAATGTGGGTCTCTTCATGAAATTATGGGAATAATGTTATAACCAAGATCAAGAGAAATTCATGGTGGTACCAATATGGGTTCATATTTTTGCATTACTAGTAGATTTATGGGACCCTGAAATATTGGAAGGAATTGGAAATTCCATAGGAAGATTTATTAAAGTTGCAGATTCAACCCGTTGAGGAAGATATACATCATTTTCCCCGATCTGCGTCTATATGAACATCACAGAACTATTGCCAGAATTTGTAGAGCTAGAATACTAGGACGAGATATGGCAACAACCTTTGTATTATGAGCATATTTCATTTCTTTGTCGAAGGTGTCATGAATATGACCACCTGTATAATGTGTGTCCCTTGAACCAAATGGAAACTAGAGAAGATAATTCTCCCTTTTAAGTTGAGTAGAAACACTAGGAGGATGAGATTTTTCAAGAATTAATGCATAAGAAACACCCATTGAAGTAGCCACAAGCCAATATAATGGTTCAGCCACAAAAGAACATCGAAACATAGAATTATTTTGGGATCTTACAGGAGGTAGGAGAAATTTCGAAGGAAATAGTCAATCAGTTGGATTCTGCGATTAGGGTTCCTCCCAAAATGAATCCAAAACCAAAAATAAAAGCACAAGAGGAATCATGGGATAAAGAGGGACTGGATCTGGGAGCAGATCAAACCACTATGGAAATTGATGGATCTAAGGAAGATTTCGGCATGGAGGAGCAAGTTTTGAAGATATTGTTGAATGAACGGCTACATCTTGATGAGAAATTCATCCCATAAGACCAAAATAAACTCTACAAGGAAAAATTTCAGCAATATCAAGCCAAATAGAGCCAAAATCCGCCAAATCCACTAGATCCGGTGGGATCCTAAGTAGGAAGAAACTTCTATCAGCTGGACCAAGAAAAGTAGGGAAGAAAAGTGGTAGAAAAAATTTACAGGAGGCAATTCAAATGGTGGGTGATCTACTTGTGAATTTCGGATTGGAAGTACCGCTTTCAACAATTTTCCACCAACTTAATAAATATTCTTAATTATTGTTCTCTCATGGAATGTAAGGGGCCTCAATAGACAAGGAAAACAACAGTACTTGAAGAAATTGTTAAGATAGGAAAATTCAGACATTGTGATGCTTAAGGAGATGAAGGTATTCAAAGAACAAATTAAAGAAAATATAAATAAAATTAAGCTCACATATGAAGTGGTAGCCTTAGATGCTCGCAGTAGGGCAGGAGGATTGACAGTCCTCTAGAACCCAGCGAAATTTTTATTATTATTATTGGGTAAGTATGCCCATGAATACTAACAGGATGATTTAGGCATATTGGTACATGGGACTAGGCTATAATCTCAGTTTCTTATGGCCCCCAAATTCCGGAAGAGAAAGCTACTTTCCTACAAAAGATAAGAAATCTCAATAATAAGGTTCAAGAAGAACTATGGATTATAAGAGGGGATTTCAACATCATCACCTCAGTGGAAGAGAAAAAAGGAGCGATCAAAATACCAAAAATAGAAATGATGGCCTTCCGCGACTTGATTTTAGATATGAAATTAGTTAATATTCCTATAATCAATGAGGTGTACACTGGAACAATCAACATGGGGGTCCACATTAGGTTTCCTCTCGGTTGGACCATTTCCTTGTCTCAGAAGATCTTATGACTAGAGAAATATTCTTTGAAGCTTCAATATTACCATGCATGGGGTCTAACCATTGGATGATCTAGCTTGAAATGGATATGAAACTAGCTCCAATAAATTGACCTTTTCACTTTAAATCCTTTTTGGCTTCATGACCCATCCTTTCTTGGAAAAATAGAAAGTTGGTGGAAACCTTCTGAGGTGCAAGGAAGGAACAACATGCATACCTTTCAACTTATATTTAAATACCTTAATTAGTAGATCAAAAGTTTGAATAAAAATTATTTGGCCATGTTCTAAAGGATCAACATCAATGCCAAGAACGTATGCAACATATTCAACAATAGATGATAACGAAAGGATGCTCTGAAGCCCTAGTAACAGAGGAATTACTACAAGGAAAAGACCCTCTGGCGAAGGTTATAAAGGAGGATTTTAGTGTTATAAAATTGGCCAAAATTGTCAAAAAAACATATGCTACCACATCCATTTCTAGTAACGGAGGTTTTGGAGGAGCTTTTAACAGAAATTCAACACAACTAAAAAAAAATGGGTTGTCGGAGTTTATTACGGATGTTGTTTCATCGGTGCTCTTATCAGGTTTTAGCGCACCGGTGCGTATCGGTAGACAACACACCGCGACGGTCGAAGGAGAATGCACCGGGCCGTTAAGGAAAACAACAACACCGGGCGTAGTGTTGGTGATACAACGCACAAGGCCGTTCTAGACTGTCTTTGGATTTGAGCGATGCCCATAGGTCGTATCAACGTGCTCTGCGTAGACTTATAGAAATGCACTCTATGTAAGGTATCACACAAATGCACCGAGATTTTACAATTGGTACGTATTCGTGTGGTTCCCATGTCATACAAGTGCAACAAAGGCGTATAGACACATAAACACCCCTACGCATCACACAAATGCACCGAGATTTATACTTGGTATCGGTATTCATGCGGTGCCAATAGGTCATCTAAATGCACCAATGCATATAGACACAAAAACGCCCCGGTGCATAGTATCACACAAACGCACCGAGATTTATAATTAGTATCTGTATTTGTGCAGTACTAATAGGTCGTAAAAAGGCACCGGTGCGTAGATAGACATAAATGCATTGGAGAGCCGTACCGCACAAATGCCTCAATATTTTTAACCGGTTTTGGTATTTCTGCAGTTCCCATAGGTCATAAAAACGCACCGGGGCGCTTAAAATACAATCGCACCCATGTAAGTATACACGCACTGGTTTTCATTTTGTATTTTTTAGAAACTTCAACCTATGATAGTGCAATTATTGTGATTGTTTTAAATTCATTATTCATCAAAAGTCAACACATCTTATAAAAATATTCATATTAATTAAATTTTTATTAATGTATTTGAATGTGATGTTTGGACTAATTTTTTATATCATATCAAAATTATTGTGGTTTTTTAAAATTCGTTATTCATCAAAATTCGACACATATATATCTTATAACAATATTCATATGAATTAAATTTTTATTAGTGCATTTGAGAACGACAATGGAGAACACAATAGCGACAATAGAGAACACAATAGAATAAATTAAAATATTTTTTATTATATATATATATATGAATAAGACATTCTTTGTCATACAAAATGGGACAGTTATTGGTATCCCTTTATCTTTCAATTGGGGCACTATGTCCATTACATTAAAGAAAATGTCTGATTTCACAGACATTTTTCAAAAACTACGACGCCTTGCTTTTATATCCAAACATAGTGATCATCATTCTTCGCTTGAACTGTTGTCACTGCTAGAGCTACTCTTAAGGACTCGGGGTTATTTTCGTGGAATGTTTTGTTCATGGTGTTGATTGTTTTCTTCTTCTTCACCTTCCATCTACAAATATAAAAATAAATGTAATGAGTGTATATACACATGAGAATAATGAAAATTTCAATATTAAATAATATACATCAATGTAAATCGAAAAGAAATGACGTGTTCAATAACAATTGACTAATAAAATATACATGTTCTTTCCAAAACCATGTAACATGCCATCTTTCAAGATTTTTACCATCTACTGGCATAATGCCATACTTTGTTTCCTCGCAAGTTTTATACCCCATAACAAAAATCAATATATATTTAATATAAAAGATTTACTTTTTATATTAATTGCGATTTTGTTAAGTAAAACAAGATTGATATATGCTTTAAATTCACAATTAATTTCTGATATGTCAACATATACTCACAACCCATATTTAACCCAATGTCAATCAATTCGTCTCATGGTTCTTCTTTGTATGTTAGCACCTATTTGAAGACATTCAATGATTGTTTTTGTAAAACAACTTAAGAAATACAAAAATGAAATCTAGCTAAGTTGTTATAAGGAAGTACCAATTACACACAAACTTAGATATCAACCCTTTTCTTCCTTTTTGTCCTATCTTATGTGGTGAATGGGCTCCATTTTCTTTTCTTTTCTCCAAGAAAATACTTGAAAAATAATATTTAATGCTAAATTGTTTTTTTATTGTACCTAATGATCGGAAATTTCAATGATTACATATTACATTTGAAGCACATTGTTGTTGAGATGGCTCCTCTTGCGATGAAATTTTGTCCATTTATTTGACCATTTCTTTGTACACCTTTTTGGACATTCCTACTGGCATATTTCTGATATCAAATTGTTCATCTTTTGAGATTTTCATAATCTTCCTAAAAATCTAACATGAAAATAAACTATTTAATTTTTATATTGATATATGAAAAGTAAATATAACAAAAGTGATATTTATAAATAATTCTAGACAAACATGTAAAGGAATATTTAAATTTTTCATTCTCTTTTTGTTGTTGTTGTACGCTTTTTGGTTATTAAAAGTCCGACATGTCTCATCGACCAATTCTCTAGAAACTCTTCCTATAGTTTAGATGAAATTTTGGTTCTTGGAATCATTGGATTCATTTTTGTATCAGAAGTGGAGAGAACATCTATACATTCATTCCACTAGATCCTCAAACTTTTTGTAAAATTCTTTCCCCCTTTCATTAACCTCCACATTCACTCCAAACATAAACTAAGGAGTAGCCCCATTTTCACCTTTCATTTGCATGTTTTATTTTTTTTCTTTTCTTAGAACAACATTCCTTTTCTTAGTTGTTGGTCCCTGTAGAACATTAAACAAATGTGAATTAATAGACTGTTTCACACATGTTATATAATAATTATAATTATATTATTAATGAAAACTAAAAAAAGAAACTCATATTGGATCGATAGTATTTTTTCATTCACCTGATTCATCATTTTGCTATTTTTCCATCAAAATTTTACGCTCTTCTGGTCCTAGATCAAAAATAATCTTATTGAGATTCGTCATTTTATGGCTCTACATGATACATAGCAAACAATACATATTAGTTAAACTTACATATAGTTCAAAAATAATATTTTTTGTAAAAAATTTACAAAGAACTTGCCTTTTCTGCTTTTCTTGATGTGTTGTAAGTATTTTTGTTACTTGATCTCTTGTCAATCATTTCTTTATCAATATCAAACCTGTACCATATCATTCATTAATATATTTATAAATAAATTGTCAACTTTTCAAGTAAAAAAAAAAATCTCAAGAAACTGGTGCGCCATTCATGGTGTACGCACCGACGCCGGTGCGTGGCTGTCTTCCAAACGCACTGCAAAAATAGTATAATAGACCAAACGGTGCTCTTTGTCAACAAGGAGCACCGGTGCATTACAATTTAATTACCGCACCGGTTAACCATGATAAAATAATAAAAATCGTCCAATGTTAATTTTTGTAGCATAAACCGGTGCCATATTTTACATATGGCGCACCAATAAAAAAAAAATTGTTTATTAATTTTTTATCACATTACTTATGCGGTGCGCTTGTACAATACAGAGCACCGGTACACTATGTTATGCCCAGAGCACTGATAGAAAAAATCTATTTTTTTAAAATTCATGTTAGGGCCCACATGGATTGGGATCCGACTACGCTAATCATCCCGTCGGTTGGATGTCTTAGGTCTATATTTAGCAATAAAAACCCTATAAATCTAAATTGAAAAACCCTAATTCTGAAATCATAGAAAGAGGGAGAAGAAAGGGCAGAAACAAAAAGAATGTAAGGTTTGTATTTTTTGAAAGTTTTTTTTTTTGTTTTTTTTTTCGAAACAGAACATTCGCGGTGTGCCATAATGAAATAGCGCACCAACTACATATTTTACAAATGGCGCACTGAGAAAAAATATTTTTTTTTTTTCTAATTTTTTTATCACTGTACTTGCGCAGTGTGCTGGGATAATAGAGCGCACTGGTGCACTTTGATACACAGGGCGCATCGAATTTTTTTTTTTTTTTTTTTTTAAATTTACGCAAGGGCCAACATGGATTGGGATCCGACAATGTAGGTCCTCCCGTAGGTTGGATGTCTTAGGCTTATATTTAGCAATGAAAATCCTATAAATATAAATTGAAAAGCCCTAATTCTGAAATCATAGAAAGAGGAAGAAGAAAGGGCAGAAACAAAAAAAATGTAGGTTTTGTTTCTAAAATGGTTTTTTTTGTAAAACAACACGTTTGCGGTGCGCCATAATGAAATAGTGCACCGGTGCCATATGTTACATATGGTACACTGATAATTTTTTTTTTTTAATTTTTAATTTTTTATCATTGTACTTACGCGGTGCGCTATGTTATGCAGGGCACACTGACGAAAAAAAAAACTGTTTTTTTTTTAGATTGACGCAAGGGCCAACATGGATTGGGATACGACTATGCAAACCATCCCGTGGGTTGGATGTCTTATAAATATAAAAACCCTATAAATCTAAATTGAAAAGCCATAATTCTGAAATTACAGAAAGAGTGAGAGGAAAGGGCATAAACAAAAAGAATCTAGGGTTTTGTTTCTAAAAATGGATTTCTTTTTTTATTTTGTTTCTAAAAACTACAAAAAAGGTAAAAAAAACTGCAGAAAAAAGTATGAAAAAAAAAACTTTGATTTTGTTATTTTACTTCATAAAAAAAAACTACGGAAAAAGTAAAAAAAAAACAATAGACTTTGATTTTTTCTTTTACTACATAAAAAGTACAAAAAACAATAAACTTTACTCACATTGTTTGAAATTCTATGGTACAAGGTTTGAATCACCAGAGGTTTGGAATTATGATTGTCTGAATATTTCTGTTCGAACATATTTCCCTGCTCCATAGTGCTCTCATGCTCTGTTTGCTCTAGGTATGTTTCCTGCAAATCTCTTGCTGATTTCTTTTGCAAAAATAGTGAAACAATGAAAAGTGTTTAGTATTTAAATAAATCTTTTATGAAATTAGATTTTCGAAAATATTTTTCCGCCCATTTTTCAATTTACCGTTTTTTTTTTCACTTAAGGAAAATAGGGCTGCGCTTTTTTTATTTGCGGTTATTCGTTTACTGGTGCATCCTTTAATCGAACCGCACTGATACGTCGGGTTATAAAATGACACTGGTGCGCAATACCAAAAACGCATCGATGCGGTTATCTGTACATTACGAACCAAAATTACATTTAGGTTTGTGCACCAAAATTTATTGTTGGTTTTCTCAAATGCAGGGACAAAATATCATAAATTATATGGAATAGACAATTCTTCAAAATCCAAATTTTGTTCCATAATATTTCTGCAAGTCCATCGTGGAGTTCTCCCTTATCCATCTTTTCATAATATTTACTCGCATTTTGTTTATTTTTTCAATATCTAATTGAATTTATGTTTTTTATCCATGTACCAATCATGCACACTAATTTGCATTATAATGTATACAAATTTGCAGTTCATGCAAAACCAACATTGAGTTCATATGCACAAATGTTCAACCGGCTCCATAACGTTCTGAATTCTTATTAGGACCTTCATACCGCAAGGCACATTTGGTAGATGAAAATGACAACCGCTTCACCCCGCCAATTGTAACAATATTGAATCTTCTAGCCACAATCCCGGGATAATGATGATAATTATACTTCTAATTGTTTGGTATATATATATATATATATATATATATATATATATATATTGATTAATATGTAATTATTTCAACGTCAAACCAATTTATAATCATGCAATAGTATCAGCATGGTTACTAATTGATATCATATATTTTGTACTAATCATGTTCAATTTTTTTTTTAATTATTAGGATTCTAGTGATGATGAACGACCTACCTACCATCTTCTGTTGCACCCCACGACAATGTCAAATCGAGAGAAGACTGAATTAAGAGAAAAAATCGGAGAGGAACGATACCAAGAATGGTTGAATCAACCACCAATTCAATTCCCGCTACGTCCAGATTCACCAATTAGGAATGACTACAACAATAGTAGTTCTTCACAAGCTAGAAATGGAGGCAATCAAATAGAGGTTGGTATGGATGATTACTTAAGGGATACGACTGCCATGGAGACAATGTTGTTAGATGCATTCCAAAATGATGATCAGCTAAGGGATGATGCTCATATCGCTAACACCTTTTTCGAAAGCCTTAAATTTGCTTCCACCACCCCTCTCTTTTGGACCTGGCGGTCAGTCAAAGTCTACCCAGTTGGGGACAACGATGTTACTGTACAACTTGAAAGCAAAGTTTGGCTTGTCGAATGCATGTTTCTCGAAACTTTTGAGGTAAGTTACCATAAAGTAATCCCCTTATATAAAATTGAAATATAATCAGTACACTACAATGAACATTACAAATGGGAAATTTTATGAACGTTAATAATTATATCGACATTAATGTACATTTATTAATATATTTTTCCATGATCACCAACTACAAGTTATTCAAAGATAAGGTTCTTCTGAGTGATAATGTCTTGCCCAGTAGCTGCAAAGAAGCAAAGAAATTGTTGAAAATGTTGGGTGTTGAGTAAATATCATATCATGCATGTCCAAATGATTGTATTATATATAGAGGAGAATATGTAGACAAAGATATGTGTCTGAAATGTGGTCATGACATGTATGATAAAAAAAAAAAAGGGTAAATCACATACTAGTCCTAATTTTAAGATATTGAGGCACATGCCTATAATCCTAAGGATTCGAAGGCTCTTTCATTGCAAAGAATTAGCTATGTTGTAGGTGTTATCACTCAGGTTTTCCTTGAAGTTGTAAGAAAAGGAAAGTATACCCGAGGTAACCACAAACCAACCTTCAGATGCAGAATCTAGCCAATCTGCATCCAGAGAGGGCTCTCTCTTTATAATTTATCTTTGTTCTTAGAAGGTTTTAGGCTAGTTATAGATCCAAGAGTTTGTTTGAAAATGGTGGAATTCGCAAACTAGGGGCAAGATTGAAGATTTTCAGTCCATTGGGCTATGGAGTCAAAAGATAGCTTTACTGGATTTCTATTCTACACACAAGATGGTTTTGCAGGGCAAGATAGCTAGACACAGAACAATCCTTAAAATTTAAAGTGGATGGGATGATTTTGAAGGGATGAAAGGCAACTAAGAATCTTTCACCATGTTCAAAATAAAGAAATGAAATGATTACAAACAAAGAGCAATGAAGAATTCTTTATTATAGTAATCAAGAATGTTTAAATTAGCAAAGCAAGAGCATTTAAGAATTCGTGCTTATAACCAATTTAGAGGAAAACATTAAGAATAATCACATCTGAAATCAGAGTACAATTAAGTAAATTCTAATTCAATCCTTTATGTAAATTATTTATAAATGGACATAATGATATTATAAACAGATATAAAACTTAAAACATAGGATAGAAAGACTTATTGAACTGCAGTCCGACACATGAATCCTGCAAAAATTCCTGAGCTTCAAATTGTCATCCAGTAAGCCATAAATGAATTTCTCCAAAACACTTTTTATTCC
>JAXQQM020071405.1:0-80585 GCA_034641835.2 Pinus albicaulis | reverse complement strand
ACGGCACCTACAAGAGCCCTGGAAAATTATTTTCCAACCCTGGTTCTTATTACATACGAAAATTGATCATTCTTGGGACTAAATTTGAGGATTTTTTTAATAGTAAATACACTAAAGAAAATTAAATGTTAATAAAACTAAAATAACCATGACTACATAGATCTTTCAGTAGCACAATCAAACAAATCAGGAATAATGAAATAGTTATGATCAGTTAAAATCAAATGTGAACTTCCTATGTGGCCATGTCTCTTTACTTCCTCCTCCCACTCTCATAAAATAATTGGCCTACCACCTAACCCCCTCCTTTCTAAAAAATAATTTTCCTGCCCCCTGCTCGCCTCTTTTCCGTGCTTTTCTTGTTTGTATCCCTGGGCTTTTGTTTCTTTATTCCAATTCCATTTCATTCTATTCTCGCTTATGTTCTCTAAACATGTTAGAGAACATATTACAGATGATTATTATATTTCAAAGTCCCATAAACTAATTTTAGTATGGATCTTTAAAACAATATCCTCCACATTTACAAGGAAAAATGAATAAAATCAAAGGACAAATGAATAAAATCAAACGATAAATGAATAAAATCAATAGTTGATCTAGGTGACTATTAAAGACAAGTAGATGTGAAAATTCCTTCTCTCTATATATATATTTTTTGTTTCAATATGAATAATTTAGCTAATTTATGAAAAATAAAAATAAAAAAATAGATAGACAATATAATATTAAAGTTGTATACTTAGTTGCAAAAAATGGAGAATAGATTATAAGATATGGAAAAGCTAGGACTAGGAAAGAAAAAAATCAACACAAGAAGAAAATGTCAATAATAAAGAGAATCTTAACCTAAGCTGTAAATTGAAATAGATAGAAGAAAAGATAAATAACCATTTTGTCCTAAATAGTATGGAAAATTAAAAATGTATTTTATTGTTATATAGTATAGATATTAGGTTGGTGATAATTTTTATTATTTTATAAAATCAAAATAATTTAGTCATATTGTTTATTATTAGCACTACTGGTTTTTTCCTGCTAAAGTTTAAATTCCCATTTCTAATATCATGTTATTGTTATTTTTTTTCCAGCTATTGTAACATAAAAATGGTGCAAAAGTTGATCATGTGCATTCAGGTCTCCTGCTTTCCTAATCCAAGATGAGTTGTTGTTCGATTTGTGCTCTACAATAGTGCAACAAAAAATGTTCTAAATAGAAAGAAAGAAGTGCAGGATAGGACTACAAAAAATGAGGCATATTACATTGCCCTTGTCGAAGGCCTGAAAGAGGCAAAACCATTGGTGTCAATGATATCACTATATTTACAAATTCGGAATTAATCTGTAACCAGATAAGTTGCACATATCAAGCTCGAAAGGACAATTTGGAACCCCTTTACAAGGAAGCCAATATTAGGAGTTATGAATTTCAATATTTTAACATAAATTACCATGGTGATATACAAATACTATCCACTGAACTATTGTGTGGAGTTTTGAATGATGACATAGGATCATCATCTGTTACATCAGAAGTCATTGAGCAGCAGCAAGATAGGTCAAAAATCATTGAGTAGCAGCAAGATAGGTCAAGGTTATGGGAATGCATGTTTGTTTTAATTTTGGTGGGGGTGCTAATTTCATGGTTCTTTAATTAAAGAAGAAACCATTAATGCACTTCTTTCCCTAACCTGCAAAGATTGGGTTATCTTGTATGGGTGACAAGTATGTGCACAAATGTGATATATTTCATGTATATGGAGAAATGTAACATTTGCATACATGTATTTTTTGTTTTATTACCATGTTAGTTATTTGAGTTTTCTAATGCATTGAGAAAATAATGTCTTGATTTGATGTTTAAATTAATGATGGGCCTAAAAATGAATTTAAGATCCATGAGCAAGAATACATTATCAAAAACATTAAATAAAATGACTATACAATTCAAAATAGGCAACAATGCCAAATTTCAAATCATTACAGATATGTACTCTTCATATCAACACCAAATCTATTAAAGTCAGCACATGCATCTCTAAGAATCTATACTTTAAGTACATCAAAATATTTTATTCAAAATCCCCTTGATTCTTCCCCTCATGACAAATATTTCCTCACCTACTCAACTCTCTCATTCTTTTGTCTTATTCTAGGCTTAATGCCCATGCCTCTCCTTCTTATACCCATTTTTTCTTCTATCTTTCTACATTCCTCCATTCCTCTTCTTTAATTATTGTTGGATCTCTACGCGTTGCCCTCTCCCCTTACTAGCTACTTGATCGTCCTCTACTGTTAGTCTCCCCATTCAAGCTTCCATCTTACCTTTTTATCCTTCTCTATTTTTTCTTTGGCCTCCCCTATATGCATTGTTACGGATATGAATCGACCCTCCTCTACCTCATGCCCTCAATGTAAGGGGCACAAATCTATGATAGACCATCTGAAGGAGCTTCTAAATCAATTGAAGGATTATAATCATGTTGAACATGCTTTCACTATGCAATGGCTAGCGGATTGTAAAATGGACTATGAGAAACTCATCAATCAGTGTGTTCATATGGAAGACATCGTGAAATTTCTAAGAGATGTGATCAACAAAAAATCAGAAGGTACCACCAACTCTGAGGACCACAATAGCTTGAGCGAAGAGAATATTGTCAATAAAAAGTAAATGAAGATCCCAGAATGGAGCAACTCTCTCATCTCCAAGAAAAATATGTTTACTATTTCAGTCTTATTTCCACTTTAAATCAACCTTATATTATGTAACAGTAATATTTTATGAGTTCTCGGTTCTCATTTCTCCCAGAAACTAGTTTCAGTTATGAAATGTAAGTCCCTCTGTCTTTTAAAGCAGTAATTTCGAAGCTAGAAATTAAATGTGTTGGAGGATTCCCTAGATTTCATGTAAAATCACTGGATTTCGATCCTAGATACTTTTTCCCCTCTTCCATTTTTCCATTTAGATCAATTTTTTAAGTGGGAGGTAGCTTCCAGTTCGATCATTAATAAATATATCTGGCAGTGTTTAAAAAAAATGTTGTTAAATAATTTCTGTTGGTGGTGGAAAATGATTTTCCAGCGCCTACAAAAATTCTAGAAATAGTAATCTCAACTTATATTGGTCTTCAAATTAGGTTTGTTACAACAATACTACCATCTCCATCAATTTTTTTTTATTGAGTCGTACACTGATGCTAATCAGAATTATGAAATGTACTAATGCTGATCTCCCTGATACAGAATGCATGTTCCTATAGCTGTTAATGAACACCAGATGCACATTTCCAAGGATACTGCATAAATCATTCTAGATAAAATTCAAACAACAAACTTTGTGTTTTTCATTTCAAGAGTAGATGGCTGAGAAAAACTAAAACATTTAACAAAAAATTCCGATAATCTAAAAATAACTAAAGTTGTTTGTTGACACGATGAAAGATAGTGAAAAAATTCTCTGTAAGTAACACTTCTGCATTCAGCAATTATTTTGCAACTATGCTTAGGCCTCTATAAAACATTTGTTGTACACAATGTTTGGCAAAAATTGTGTATTCTGACTTCTTATGCATATAAATATATCTAGTCAACGGTGGCAAGGAAATCAACATACTCAATGATAAAGAGAGACTATAGTAATCACTTCTTGTTCACTATACTAAATTGCAGCATATATCTTGCATGTTCACTAATGAAATCCCAAAATCACATGTAGGTCTTGAAACCTACATAGTAATCAATAATAATTGGTATCCCAACCTGTTTTAACTTATAATTTTCCTCAAGTCACACGTAATTCCTGAAACCAACATAGTAACTGATACACATTTGAGTCCTACTCTATTGAAATTTACCTTAATTGATGCTTACCTGCAATAACCAAACATGTGAGTTTCTCCCACTAATACCTCAATTATCAAAAGAAATAAAAATTTTCTTTGGAGGATAAATTAGTTTTAAGTATGATGAATTTGTGCTTCAAGAAATCATCAGAGATTTTACAAATTTCAACTTACTATATTTCAAAATTTTATGTCTCGTAGCTGTAAGTCTCTTTTTTCTTTGTAGTCCTTTATTTGTTTAGAGTCCAATTCCTTTTTACTAGCCTTGTTCTTGACAATATTAAACAGTTCCTACCGACCATGTTTCCATTAGAGACATTTCTAAACTCAAAGAGTTAAAAATGAAGATGTTAACATTAAAAGTACCCAAATGTCTAATTTCACCTAGACATTAAGACCAATAAATTCAGCGAATTTTGAATTCAATTCCGAGCTTGATTTTCCTCTTTTGTTGCCCAGTGCAACCGATCTCATTTTATTTTTAGTGGATCACATCAAATTTATAGGCAACTTGAGAGGTGGGCTGAAAAGTATGGAAATAGATTGCAGCAGTCAATATTCCTTTTCTAGTCAGCATTAGACATAATCAACCAAAAGTTAAAACTGCACATAAGTTTTGTTTTGTATTCGATGTGTTAAATTCGATCTTCTTATCACAACATATGGATTGTTGTGCATGGTCTGAGAATATATGACCTGTCATTTGATAAGGTTTATGGTTCTTCCATTTTTATCCCTATATATATACTTGAAGTTTCAAATGCATATATTTTCACTATCTTATCCTTTCTCTCTATAAAAAGGTTATATTTGTTTTAACATTTTAAAACATTTTCCATGTATCCCAGAAAATAGTTGAATACAAAGCTTGATAAAAGTTCACATATTAACAAGGTTTCTTAAAAATGTCATCAGCCATTCTTTCATTTGCTATCTAATATGAATTTGGATGTGTAGACATGCACCCACTTCCCTAACAAACACTTTCTCTAAGTATTTAATCCTATCTTCCAAATATAATTAAATGAAAGGAAATATTTGAGCAAAATAAAGTTTATCATAGACATAAAATTATGTTAAATAAATAGAGGACTTTCTTAAATTAATGATCATGCAAATGGATAAATAATAGAGATAAATATTTTCCTTCAACTTGTCCACATTAGTTCTTGAGCTCACACATGAACTAAAAATATCATCAAAAAGTAACAAATTTATAAGACATAAAAGGAGTTAACAATATCTCCATCCCTTATGCTTCCACTATCACTTTTTACAGTCATTATGCAATAGTTAGGAAGAAAAGGGGAGGAGAACACACCCTTTCCCCAATCCTTTCTCTAGTTTGATTAACTCGGTGGTGTAACTTATCACAAAATCAAGATGCATATTATTCATTAAAACAATATGCATACTAAAACCTTTATAAATTTTTCAGAGAAAAAAACCAATATAATATCACAATGTAAAAAATTTACAAAAATTTAAGATCCATGATATCCGAGAAAGATACCATTTAATATTACAATATTTTCATCATACATTTTTCTAAACAAAATTTATCCCTATTGACAAAAAAAAGCTAACTTGCAATGCCATTTGTTGCCTCTGCAAGGAGTGTTAGCTTGTAATTTATTGAGATTTACCTCATGGCTCTTGATATTTTTCTTTTCTTTTGCAGGGTCTTCTCAGCTATTGGAGCTTGTGGCACTGATTCTGCTAACATCTCCTCCTTATTTCTAGAAAGCTCATTTCATTTTAAACTTCAATGACAATAGGCTTGTTAAGCTTGGGATTCACTTTAGATTTGAACCCCAACATTATTTGTTTGTACCTTTGGTTATTAGTCTCCTTGCATAATATGTTTTAGGGTTAGGTTCTTTAGGATATTCACCCTTCTTTTGCCATTCCTGAATAGTCTCATCTTGCTCAGTCTCCTGGACCTTTAACTGTTTTTTTCCCCTGTTAGGTTTTTCTTTTATTTGTCCAGTAGCGTTTTTTTCCCCTGTTAGGTTTTTCTTTTGTTTGTCCAGTAGCTTGTTTTTTTCCCTATTATGTTTTTCTTTTGTCTGTCCAGTAGCTTTTTTTTTCCCCTGTTAGGTTTTTATTTTGTTTCTCCAGCAGCTTGTTCTTTTCCCCTATTAGGTTTTTCTCCTATCTATCTAGTATATTGTTGACTACTCTCGGCCTCTTTAGCAATAGTTTTATTTTAATTCCTTCTAGGAAAGGGGTGTCCTAGTATCCTCCTCAGATGTTGTGCCTTCCTGTTCAATTCATAGGTGTACAACATCTTGATCAAACCATGGTGGTATACATCATGTGGGTACCAAACCCTCCTTTTTCTTGCAGAGGCCACCATCTTAAGCAAGCTTTGATGAAGGTAAAAATACAAGTTCATCCTATGAAAACTAGCCAAATGCACAAGAAATCTCAGATGACATAATAAAATTTTGGAATAACGACCATCACAAGTCAAATAATGTTGAATATTCCATATATGATCAACCCATTCTGGCTTTAAAATGATTATGTGCACCCCAACGCTCCAACAAGGGTTTTGGTTGTAATCCTTCACAAAATAATTTAGATTTACTCCTTCCACCATCTGTCTCTAAAACCATCTTCCCCCCTCACATGGTTTTTTAGTTGCCTCAGCAATGCTTTCTAGTGCTACATAAAATAGCATCCCCTGAAAAATAGCTCTATTACTATCAAAATAATCAATGAAATATCTCGTTAGCTTAACATCATACCCTCTTAAGCGCTGGTAAAAAGGCTCCCATCCAGCTTCTCTATACATTGCAAAAGTGCCGGGCCCATATACCTAACAGAGCATTGATCCATTTAGCTCATAGTGGTTGAGGTGGCCACTCTTTCCCATCTCTCCAGTACCAGGTTCCAATAATTTACCAACTAAAATTTTTCCTCTTGCGTGCTCTACTGAAATGGAAATGATTACCAACACCCATAAAATGGTTCCCACCCCCTGATATTTATCAAATAATTCTTTTTCATTCAATTCACTGTCACTACAAGAAGTAAGAGTTGGAAATACACCAACTATAGGAAACCTAGTTTTTTTTTTCAAGTGGCATAGGTGGAACTAGGTCAAACGCTCGCTTCTAATTCAAATGGTTGCCACCGAATTGGATTATCAAACACTTTCTTTTCATGCCAATGGTTTCCACCGACTTGGATTATCAAACACTTGATACTCATGAAATTTGGTGCCACTGCATATAGTGAGATTGCAAATACACTAGTTGTACAACACCTACTATATGAAAGTACTAGCTAATTTATCCTAGTTGTACACTTCGATGCCACTACACATTGTAGGCCCTACTCTATCCCCTAAAATATACCAGTTGTACACTACTCTACCACTAAATACAAACACTGGCTTAAGAACCAATGGTATCATGAAATATAGAAGCACATACATATAAAGGTTTAATATGAAATGTAAACATGAAATATATAAGTACATACACATTATGGTCTAAGAACTCAATTTCATGACAAGGCTATCAAACCCCTTAGTGCATGAAATATACATAATAAATATGAGCTTAGAAATCAAAACAGAGAGTCATTAAATTTTCCTAGGGAGCTGCTCTAATCCACTATAATCCCTCCGCTAGGCTACTAATCTGAAACTAAAACATTAGAAAAGACATTAGAAAAAAAAAAATTCCCTTAGTGTAAGAACTACCACTAGTTCTTTTGGTAATCTCTACTTGTTTTAGTCCACTCAACATCTACTAGCCTTAGATTAAGTCCCACGGAAGCCTCTTAATAGACTATCTTACTACATATGCATTAAGGGAAGTTCCATTTTTTGAGAATAGTATAATTCCACCTGCATTAAGGAAAGTTCCATGTTCTATATTCTCATTCATTTTCCAACATTGTTGTAGGCACTGGAAAATCAGTTTCTTGCACCAACCGGAGACGTAAGTGTATACTTTGAGGGTTTGGGTACATAATAGGATGTTACTACTATGTATCAAGATATTGTGCATATGCATATCACATTATATTCATATTAGGATATTAATATTGTGGGTTTGTGTGATGAATCCTTTAGGTTTCCTAGTCTCATGCAGTAGTTGAGATCATTTCTACAATTATATTTATTGTTTTGATTTATTGATGGTTCTTAGGATCCAATAAGTAGTTCTCTCCTCGATTTCTTGATTTGGTTTTTCTTTTTGTCAAACTACTTAATCGGCTATTTGGATTAATAAAAGTTAGTCATTTATATTGTAGGAATTTATGGTGTAGGTTAATGTTCATGTTTAAGTTATGTTGTATTTTATCTATGGTGTTTGTTGCAGCTGGCCTAAAGGTGAACTCAAAATGGAGTCAATGTTGGAAATCAAAAGGTCAGAGGTATTAACGGATGAATAGCTAAACAATGGAATCATGAAATTCACATACTCAAATTAAGTGGAATAAAATTAAAAGTAGAGGATGGTATTGTTTGCTTCGGATTATAAAACACAAGTAACTTCACTAATAAGTTAGAATATGAGGTTAGCATAAAGAGATGAAACGAGGGCTGTGGAAGACTACTTAGAAGTTGAGATACATTTTGTGCAAAATGTTTACTGCCTAATGACTCGAAATCTTTACCCCAATAGATTCATCTTTTGAAAAATGATTGAAAAACATAAAAATAGAAAAATCGTTGAAGATGTGAAATGGGAGTCAAAATATACATCATTGCCTTGAGACTTTTAACACAGTTTGTTGTCGAGAGTTTTTTTGTTGCAGGGGTTGTTTCACTGCAAGGGGAGTCGGGGCCCATCTTCTGTGTCGAGTGTTGCATCTTGCGTCTCCTCAAAATTGTTGAACACACGTTGAATACAATGAGCGTATGCAGCCCCTTTGGAGACCTGGAACCCCTTCCTGCATGCTCATGATTTCCCATCTATACATTAAATGTGTTTCGGTGACACATGAGGGTGGTGGAGGGTGGAGGAGGGAGGCAGAGGGTGGCCGAGGAGGGGAGTGGTGGCAGAGGAGGAGGGGGGCGAAAGGATTGGAGCTCTCGTAAACTAGAATTCAAAGAAATGAGGTCGTCGAGTCAGGCCGGAGGGGGGGTGGGGGGATGGGCAAGAAAGGGGAGCAAGAGGTGTCACATCACCTTCCGGTTTGTCCCAAGGTTAGACTCTTCCATAAATATCTTGAAACAACATCAATCACTATGAAATTCCATTATCGATGCATGCATATCTTGGAACGAAACCAATCATTATGGAAATTCCGTTGAGTTTCAATTATTGAAAATTGACTCTTGGAGAATTGGAGAGACATTTTGTATGACGTAGTTCGTTGGAGCGTAGTTGGACGGTTGACCAAACAGTCACAACAGAAGTCATTCAATAATTTATGATCTTAGCATCTTTGTGTAACCCTTTTGATACCTGAGATCTTAATATGTTCGTAGAACTAACATTTCCCATTAGCGATAAGATAAGTTACACAATGGACTCAAATCGATGGTCACATTCCCATTAGCGATAAGATAAGCAGTGGAATTTGGCCACATTGATTTGATTGTGAGGGCATGGTGTCGAGAAAAAAAGTAGGAACTACTCCACGAGAATATTTGAATATTTGGTGTCGTGTGATCATAGTCTGTTCATTGGGTTTTAAACTTTTACTCTTTTACCATATACGTTTTTAAATAATAAAGATTATTATTTAATAAATTGAATATTTTTTTAAAATGGTTAAAAATAAAATAATAAAAAATATAATTTGATAGTATTTATGGTCCTTGGTATGAATTAATATTGTTTTTGTCAAAATAACTACTTGTTTCTTTTTTAAGAAAAACAAGTAATGCTTAAAAAAAGTTTTTTTTTTCAATAATTATGATGAGTTAATGTGTATTTAATTGTAACCATTCACTATTGGTTTGACAATTGAGTATAGTTTTTCATATATATATATATAAACATTTCACAAACGTAAACTAAATAATATACAACAATTATTAATTGCTTATGCAAATCAAACTCAAAAGTTATGATTAATAATTATTTATATTTTCTATTTCTATATTTTTTATAAATATGTAGATATATCCAATGAGTATTGATTTCTGATGGAAATCAAACTTTAAACTTGAGATTAGTAATTATTTATGTTTGTTATTTATATTCTATGTTAGATTGTAAAATAGATTATAAATGACTGTGTCCATATTATTGTGATCTATGTTTATGTTACTGATAGACATGGCTATTTCATAATAGGTCTTCCACAATTGCAATTTAATTATGAGTAATTATTAGGTGCTTAAATATTCATATTAGTATTCACAAATTAAGGGTTAAGATTGTTATGTTCTCTCAAATTAATTAATTAAGAAAATGTCATATTAACACATGTCATATTGGGCATGTGGTATTGATAATCCATAGTATTGGGCATGTTTACTAGTTAAGAATTTCCATGATAAATTGGGAGTGAATCTCCCTTATGCTCTCAAAAATTAAGGAAACGTGATATTGATAAGCCATAATATTGGGCATGTGTCATTTACTAGTTAATAATTTCCATGATAAAGTGGGAGTGAATCTCCCTTATGCTCTCAAAAAATAATTAATTAAAGAAAATGTGATATCAACACATGTCATATTAGGGATGTGGTCTTGAAAAGCATAGTATTGATCTACGCCATTGTAATAAGAGTTATTTACCAGTAAAGAATTCCTATGGTAATGTGGGAACTAATCTCCATGATTTAGAGTATTGTTGCATGTTTTTGAAATATATATATGTATTGGTTCAGGATATTGTAATAAGAGCTATTTATTAGTTAAGAATTCCTATGGTAAAGTGGGAGTGAATCTCCATGATTTAGAGTATTGTTGCAAGTTTTTGAAATGTATATATGTATTGGTCGATGATATTGTAACAAGCACTATTTACTAGTTAATAATTTCCATGGTAAAGTGGGAGTGAATATTCATGATTTAGACTATTGTTGCATGTTTTTGGCATGTATATATATTTAACCCATATAAAATAATAATATTTTAAATAAAAATAGTCTAAAATAAAAATTTAAGATGTTTCATGCAGTGTTTTTATGGTTATCATAAATTTATGCCTATCATCTTTTACCACCCTTTTAAATGTAGTAAAGATAGTTTTCAATAATAGAATTTAAAAGAGTTAAGACCACAACTTGAATCACTCAATTACTCCTTTTTAAATATAATCAAGTATAAATATATTTTTCAATAATAGCATTATTATATTTTCAATTTAAAAAAGTTATGAACACAAC
This sequence comes from Pinus albicaulis, assembly GCA_034641835.2. NCBI lineage: Eukaryota > Viridiplantae > Streptophyta > Pinopsida > Pinales > Pinaceae > Pinus > Pinus albicaulis. The sequence continues at coordinate 69,431 of JAXQQM020071405.1, read as the reverse complement.
TTGAATCACTCAATGGCACAAGTGCACATGGCCATGGATTGGAAATAAATCCCCATAAATATTAAAGATTAACACATTCTAAGCAAGAAGAATTGATATTCAATTTTATTTTCAAACACTAAGGATTTTAGTTTTAGTACATCATGATCTTTTAATTTTAGGAGAGAAATATTTTTCAAAAAATCAAATTTTTATTTCAAAAATTATTTATAAAAAATATATTTTAATAATTTTATATTATATATATGGTTTTATTTTAATTTGTTTTTCATAATTTTTTACAAATTTTACAAATATATTTTTAAATTTATAATTAACTCATTAATTAATCATTATAAAAAAAATTCTTCCACTATTGATATGAATTTTCTAATCATTATATACTCAATACAATTGTCATTGAACATAATAATGTCTACTAATAATAATAATAATAAAATTGAAATTTCACTTTGTATCAAAACTATTATGTCAATCGCACATGAAACAAAGCGTTGTTGTTTATCAATGTTTGAAATTAAATAATTTTCATGATCACATTAAATATATAAAATAACAAAAACTAATGTTATCACATATTTATTATATTTTTATTAAAAAGTTTTTCAAAACTATATATTCAAAGTTTAATACAAACAAAAATAAATAAATAAATAATATAAACAACACCTCCACTATCCCTTGCATCAAGTTTATTTTAATTATGTACCCAAAATTTAAGCTACTCAAAAAATTGATTGATATAAACAATACCCTCCATTGCATCAAGTTTTTTTGAAGTATGCACCCAAAATTTAAGCTACTTAAAAGAATGAGTAATATAAACAACACCCTCCATCATCCAGTGCATCAAGTTTTTTAAATTATTAATCCCATTTTGAGTTACTAAAAAAATGAGTGATATAAACAGCACCCTCCACTATCCCTTCCATCATTATCAATAAGTTCTAACTTCCATATGTTATCCTTTATGTTATTTCTAAGTTCCATATGTTATCCTTTGACATTTTTGTAGACAAAACTTATACCAATATTATGTTAACTTACTTATTGGTGCTCTTTCACGCTAGTATGGTTTCCACACTATAATAATTTTCTTAACTTTATTAGTCTCTACCGCCTGCAGTATGGCAGGAACTATAGTAATCACTTTTTAGCGGTTTATTAGTTCTTGCCAGATAATCAAATAGCGCTATTTTTCCTATTATAAAGTTTTAAAGCATGTTTTCAATTTCCCACATTGATTTTTAATCGATGTGGTCTGTGAGAGCCAATGAACAATTTGGAGGTCTTATTTGGCCTCATATCGAGGCCAAACCTTTCGAAACTTAGGGTAAGTGGAATGGTAAGGGAAGCTTGATTCCTATTTCCCTATTTCTATTCACTAATGCTAGCATTAGTTAGAACGCATAAAAATTCTGGAGAATATATCTTGTGAAATCATATTTCTATTCACTAATTTTTATTGAAGACTGCATGTTCCACTTGTCTGGACACAGGTTTTGGTTGAAGCAGTCCAAGACCAGCGTCAAAACCCTCAAGCTTTACACTTGTAATCTCCCACGCAGACACTTGTAACCTCTCCGGAATATCTTTTATGAATACAGAGGCCATTGGCCAACTTCCTCAGTTTTCAGCTTTACTCGCTGGCTTCCCCACGCTTCTCCAGTTTACCTCAGTTTTCAGCTTTGCTCGTTGGTTTCCCCACGCTTCTCCATTTACCTTAATGGTTCTTTTAGGCTCCTTTTTTTCCTTTCAACATCATCTTCTGCATTTCAGTTTATTTTTTTCTTTGTCTCAGTGGTTCCTTGATTTTTTTTCCTTTCGAAATCATCTTCTCCATTTTAGTTTCTTTATCTCGGTGGTTCCTTGCCTCAGTGTCTCAGTAGCTGGTGGCTCATAGAGGCACCTCATCCAGCCGCAGGAGAAAACCCTGATCGTATCGTGGGCACTTCTCTTTCTTTCAGCTTTGAATGCCGACTTTCAATGCGATTGTGCACTGCATCGCCCCTTTTTCTATTCAGGTCATCATTCATATATGGTGTTAGTGGATTACGATGTCTGCAAGCTGAAGTCAATGACGATGCCTGCAAGAGTTACTGGCATTCAGGATCTGAAATCGGTATTTCCTTCTCTTCACCTTCATGTAAGGTCATGCCTTTCCATTCACTATGATTTTGTTTCTAAAATACTCTCGCTGAACACATTCCACAACACAGATAATTCAACACCCACACAATTAGCACAGATGCATATAAAAATCAATCAATCATGTCTGCGATTTCAAAAGACATATTAATTGATTTCAAAAGACATATTAATTAATAGGACATCATTGAAACAAATTTAGATTTCTCGCACAGTTCGCTTTTGGCTTCTAGATTGGTCTGAATCACCATTGTCGTGCTTTGATGATTGCTGCTCATGTGCCTTGTTGCTGGTTATGGATCCTTATTCTACTCGAGTGCCTTACTTTTTCTTTTATAATTTGATAATGGTTGTAGGTTCAAAATTGGATGTTTATAATGGAGAATTGTTTCAACCTTGTAATAGTCGCAGGTTCAAATTTGGCAAATTAGTTGACAGATTAGCATCATACAATGTTGGGTGGCCTTGTCTACAATGGTGCATGCATGCTATGGAGAAGGAGGTGGTTCGGTGGCCTTGTTTACAATGATGCATGCCTGCATGCCATGGAGAAGGAGGTGAGGCACGTTGCCATGATGGGATGGACCACATGGTCATCTAGGTTTTTTTAAATTTTTAAAAATCACTTTAATGACTTTCAATTTTTTTAAATCAATTTAATGAATTTCATCCATGAAGTGGTTAAGATAGGAAGCGAGCAAGAAAAAAACATAGTATATTTAGAAACAAAACGCTAATAATTCAGATACACGATTGAAAATCTAACACAAGATAGGGATTGGCTCTGTGAAATGTCATTCTTGAGAACGTTTATGGTGTGTCTTTCTTTTCAGGGTTGAAAATTTTGTAGTACTATGTATAGCTAGAAGGTTAAAGTCTTTTCTACACATCTGTATATTGAGGGTCGGATCACCTTGTATGATCATATTTATATGTTTACCTTCTTTATGTGGGAAGGATTCTGCTTTCATGTGGTGAAGATCGCGTATATACTATTTCCTGGAGCTTTTTTAGGAGTCGGGTTACTGAACTTGGGACTTATAACATTGAAATTGGATTCATTAAGTCTTTACAACATGCAGTCTCTTGATTAGAGAATAAATCTAGTAGTAGTGTTTTTTAATCAACTACTAATGTATCCAGAAATGAAACTCAAGCAATAAATAGTACTTCTTTTCATAGCCATAATAAGGCAAAGACAAGTGATAACAATTTTTACATAGGGGAAAGGCGATCAAGAGATGGCAATGGTGATCAGGAGAATTAGTCCTTTCAAAGCATGGTTTGCTGCTGGCCATCTTTAAACCAAATATATGCTTCATCATCATCTTTGAGACTAACATAATTCCCTTAGGTTTTTCTTTGACCCATGTGCATCTGAATAACATGTCTTAGGGAGACTACGTCTACAAAATTCTTGTGCTGTATCTTTAGTTTTTTTCCCTAATAGGGCATATTCTCTTGTTTCATGGTATTATATGCCTGCATGCTATGCAATAATTTTCAATGGCATATTCTCATGTTTCATGGTATTATATGCCTGCATGCTATGCAAGCATTTTCAAACTTTCAATGCCATTTCTTCCAACAATGATAAGCTCAAGCATCTTAGTTCTAAACTTACAATGTGAAACTATTATTGAAAGAATTTTTTGTATTCAATGCTTAAAATTTTGATAATATGGCTGCACCACAATGATGCCTTATGCTTTCATGGGAATGATACTACTACTGCATGTACAAATTGATGATTGAGGATTATTTTGATAGGTCAATTTGTATGCTTCCATTGAGAGTTTTGTGAGGTAACTTGGTCTGTTGCTGCCAAATTATTTACTACATGGCCTTGTCCTCGAGGAGAGCTAACTAAGATCATATACGACCCCTCATATGAAGGTAATTGATTATTCTTCATCATCATCTTTTTTGAAAATTCTCAACTAGATTGAGCTTAAGTGAAAATTTTCATATTTTCGTTGTGATATTAAGGATTTATCCACTGGTTTTATCTAGCATGCTAAAGGCATTGCATCAAGGTAGGCTCACCATCTACTATGCTTTTACAAAAATACTAGCTTGTAGATTTTCCTATAATTGCATAGCCTAAAGTTGGATCTTTACATCGATTTTATTTTTTTATAAGTAGCAGCAAAGTAACAGTCACAGATAAATATTCCATAGCAGGCTTTTGCAGTCTAACCTCAAAACTAGTTTCCCTTGCTTTGATCTGGTGCACTTTGATTCAAGTCCTACTGCATAGTACATTAAGCAAGTTAAGCAGATGCATATATACATATAATATTCTATGAGTAAAGGTTAATAGTAAGTTAAGTAGGTTAAGCAGTTGCATATATACATATAAGACTCCATGAGTAAAGCTTAAGTGCTCTGCTTTGTAGTTATTATGAGTAAATTCGTAGCCTAATTCAAATCCATGCTCACCAGTAGAGGTGTTGCAGTCAACCATGCCCCGCTTGGCAGCTAATGTTCAGAACCAGATGGAGAAAGTAAATTCTAAAATATCTGACTTGGAGCTAAGCATGGATACCCATAATGCTTCAATTGAAAGGCTGGTATCAGAGAACAATGTTCAGATTTTCCCTGCTTCTGCCAGAAGGTGCAATAGATCAGATGCATCTCCAAGATATCCAGAAATTGAAGAAAATACAGTCCACCGGGCCATCAAGCCTACAGAAATTGATTGTGTTGTTGAAAAGGAGCAAACTCAAAACCAGTAGAAAATTTCCAATGGATGTTTTCCCCTGCTTTTATCCAGATTCATGTTTTGCAAGTTTGAGCTTATACTAGGGTAGTTTATTAGAATTGATTGTACTAGGTGCATTTCTTTTTTGAGGAAGACTGTGAAAGTATGGAGGGCGACAGACCCCCAACATATTCTGTTTACTTTGAATTTCATAACTTCAGACTTCTTTGTATTAACTCTCTTTTAATATAATCTTTACTTGTTTCAGTTAAAATAAAATAAAATAACAGAAAAAGCATTGTTGTATTTCAACACAAATGATAATTTAAAGTACTTTCTCCATTTCCTGCAAAAATATTAAAAAATAGCATTTGAAAAAAATGGCAATTGCTTCTATAAATGATTAACTTATTGACATAAATTCTATTGGTTTAAATGCAAACAAAAAACCCTTCATAGCTCAAAGCTTCTATAAATATAATTACAAGGCTCAATGATCAGTGCATCCACCATGCCGAACAAAAGCCACAGTTAGTACTACCAGAATAAATATAGGAAAAACTTAACTCTGGCACAAGGTAGTTAGAAAAACTTAACTCTGGCTCAAGGCAGGGAGTAGCTGCCTTGCAGCCATTCTTATTTTATATAGCAGCAGTCCACATTAATAATTTTCTTAGCTTTATTTAATATAGTAGCAGTTCCATGCATGTTTAGGTATAATATGGTAGGCTAAACATCTAATGAATGATTTTTGTTTATATTTTCAATCACCTTTTGTTTGTATTATTTTTTTTAAAGTGATGGATTGTAAGAAATCGTTATATGTAAATGAGTCAAAACTTTTTCTAATATCTTATTAACAAGTATTTAATAAAGGGTTTGGAGCACGAACTAAAATTTCTAATATTTTATGAAGAAGTATATATATGAAAGAGCTATAGGGGAATTTTGAAGTAAAAAATGGTCTCAAAACAAAAACAAAAAAAAAACAAAATTAACTTTAAAAGAATTAATAAGAATTCAAGATTATGATGTCATCTCTCTAGGGGTAGATATTTTGGAAGGAGAAGAATAAAACTACTATTTTTAATTGTATTTTCGTTTCATATATTTATCATTTTAATAAAAAATTGTAGCTACCCATTGGATATGGAAGTATATGCCACATCCAACAAGTATCCACTCCACATACTTTGAATAGACCCACATCGAAAAAAAAAAATACATGAGAAAAACATGTTCAAAAAACTCTTTTCTTGTATTTTCATCTTTCGATGTGAGTCTATCATATGCGAATGGATACTCATTAGATCGAAATTTATTTTTTCATCCAATAGGTGTCTACACTTAACATTTGTGTCAACCTATGAGGAGATAATTTGAAAACACAATAAAAAAGAGATTTTTCTTCAATTTTCATTAAAAATACATAGCTCTCAATTTTATTATTTTAACTATTATTTTATTATTTTCCTTAGAAATCTTAATTTAGACCTCAAATTTCTCATAATATGGAAATTAAATATCTACCTTCATAGAAATATGTTAAACAATATGAAAAAAATGTACAAAGTTAGTTTGTTACCAAAGTAATTATAAACGAAAAATGAATTTATTGTGAATTTTGAGAATGTGCAAACACTCTAAGTTATGATCCTCATTAATCTTCATGCACTAACCATGTCTACCTCCACATTAAACATGTTGATTTTGATGCACTATCCATGTCTACCTCCACATTAAATTACATGTTGATTTTGTTTAAAGTATAAAAAAATGCATGCATGCATGGATTTTTAAAAGTGCATGTGCATTTTGATGTACAAAAAAAATAGCACTTTTCTATTTATTATTGGCAATTTGTGATGGATTTTTCTTTATACTTTCTCCAACTTATGCATGCATTTTATTCAACTGGATCGTATGGGGAAAAAATAAAAGACATTGACTCTATTGATGCTCAACATGTTTGATAAGGCCATTCTTACTTTGATGTAGGTTTTATTCTAATTATAATTTAAATAATTTTATTTTTTAAGATGGAAATCATGATTTGAGCTCAAACACTAATCCCGAATCACTCTCACGACATCCATACTTGGAAATTAAATGATATTTAGATGAAATAATAAACGTAATTACTTTCCCAAAATATAATGAGATTTATCTTCCTTTGCTTGGTCACTTTGCTCAATGTCATTGTTTTTTCCATTACCCCAGGCTCATTTATTGATCTTGAATAAGATAAAAAGACCTAATTGCTATATGTGAGAAGAGGTGAAATATTTTCATATAACCAAAGATATGATTTCTCAACTATTTTCATATAAACACTTTAACATGGTGCACCCCATTCATTTAAAGACAATTATATGTTTAGATATTTTATTGTATTTCATAAACCTACTTGTAATTAAAAAAATTAGGTTCCATTGTGTTTTTTTTTAATGTAATTATGAGCTAATTTTAATATGGGTCACAACGAAAATATTTCAACGATATTCAATTCTAGGGCTTTGTCTAGATTCTGTTTACGATTGAAAAAAGCTATAAATACATTGACTAAGACAATTTTTCCTAAATTATGCTTCATGATCCCACAAACTACTTTAGTTTACAAACAATATTGATCATGTGGTTAGTATGTTAATACTACCACATCCACCGTGACATGTAATTCACTTCGTCATCACATATTTGTCACAACATCTTGCTAAGAACCATTTAAAAAATTGTTAAATCACAAAATATAGGAATTTGTGCCACATACCAATTCTTTATAGGCCATCATATTTGGCCAAGTCAATCATTTTGATATGTTTTATTTAATCCTCATTCATACTCTCATTTTGGGTGCAATACTTTTCATGGGTCCACAAAGGTTTGTTCCCGTGTAGGATAGTTTCTTAAATGCAAATATTATGAGATATGTTTAATATTTTAATTGGTTATATATATATATATAATAATAATATTTTTTAATTATTTTGGTATGTACATTTCTTATAATATACTATTTCTATACTTAAGTGGTAAGATACATATCCTTTCATAGTAGATGTATAAATTGTAATAGCATGTTCCACTAAGGACCCTCACCGAAGTATCGAGATGGTTTTAAGGTTGTTCTTTCCACCGTTGAACTCAAGTTCTTAGTCAAACATATATAAATAAATAATGATAATCATAAATAATTGATATAATTATAAAATTAAACATATATATATAATGATAACCATAAATAATTGATATAATTACAAAATTAAGAGAAATACCAACATAGATTAGGGAATGGGAGGTTGGTCCACGTGTTTTATTGATTGATTTCAGTAAGTTCCAACATTTTCACTATATCTTGATTTTTTTTAATTATTAGTAATATAGATATCTTATTCTAAATAACATGACTGGTTTATTTTAATGAAAGGGCTATCTCTTCACTTACTATCTTCAGAAAGCAGGAAGTATCTTCTCAGAAAGTTAGAAACAAGATCTACGTATGAGCAACTAAGTCCCCGCTGTCTAAGAAGAGCTTGATTTGCAGCAATTAGCGGATAATTAGCCTAAGCCTGGAGCGTGATTGTGCAGAAACCAAAAAGCCATTAACAGAATTATAAAAAGAAGCCATTATATTGACAGAATTATAAACTAATGCAATTGAATTCCGACACTCTGTACATATCGAAATCACACCTGCCTCAGATCAACTCCAATATAATAGTCTAGTCACTTTCAAATAAAGATAGAAAAAACGAGTTTCAATATACCTCTCAGAAGTTCACTAATTTCGGTTTGGTTTGGGTAGAAGTTCACTAATTTCGGTTTGGCTTGGGCAGATTTCGGTTTGGTTTATTGCCATATGTTGCGTATAATGGTTGGAGTTTGATTGTATGGTTGGTAAAATCGAATCTCCATAAGAGGCCTGTCATCATTCTTGACAACCCTAATGACATAACGAGAAAGATTTTGAAGAAACCCAGAAAGAGATAATCACTTCAAACAAAATTCTGATTAGGATAGTTTCAATTTTTTTTACATAAAGCCCTCCCAAATTACTATGAATTTTCAACTACTATGAATTTTCTGCCAGCATGTCTTCTAATTTCATAAGTTGTTACCTAATCAACCTGAAAATAATATTTCTATATAAATTAATTGTTTGTTTCTTGTCCGTTTTCCATGAGCTCATCCTTTGAACAACATGGTACCCAATTGAAGTAATTTGTTATAAGAAATTAACAAGTGATTACTTCAACCAAATCCCAAAGTAAAACTATAAATTCGAAGGGAAGAAATTATAAATCATGAACCGTTGACATAACTCTTGCATATGTTAAAACAACATTCGTTTTCATTCGAGAATATCCACTTCAGATTTCTCTGAAACTCAAATATACCAATTTATAAAAGTGTAGTTGTTCCATGTACTTGGCCACATGTATAAAGGAAAAAGGCTTATAACCACATGAATGAACACGGGGGATTTGCAAAGTTCTAACGTTAACACATATAACAAGACTCTCAAAAAACAAAGTATTAACTTGTGAACTACTGGATTTGCATGTATTACATGTGCCCTCAGAGCAAGCAGCTCTGAAACTACTTACAAGCTTATACCTGTTATAGATTCAATAAGTAATGAGTCGGGGTAGCGGCAGCTAAAGCACCACCAGTAGAAGCAGCAGTAGCTCCTTTCTTATCTAGTTGAACAAGCAGTTGCTCGAGCAACGGATACTAATCTAAGATTGAAGTAGTAGTACCACCAGCAACGGTACGAGTAGCAAAACCATATGTAGATAATCCATAGCTAGTTCCAGTTGTTTATAAATAACCAGCTTGACCAGCATCCCTTTCATATCTGCTGAAATTTTATTCAATTCCTCGCTCAGCTCATTTTATTAAATTCATGGCTCTGCTCCTGGAAAATCTCCAGAGCTTGAATGCTTTAGCAGAGAACACATGGAATTACTTTCAGAAAATTAATAGGTAGCAGTTGTGATATTGCCGTTAAGGGCTTAACGATCGTTGAGGGACAGGGGAGCCACGAAGGTAACAGGGAAACCCTGACCGCCAAGCCTCAATTAGGAAACCGCTTAACGGCCGCCGGTGCCGCTACTGCTCTAACAGTGCCACTACTAATCAGCGAAAGAAAAAAGTTGCTCTAACAGTGCTCCTACTGCTCAGTGCTGCTACTACTCAACGAAAGAAAAAATTTGTCTGCAAATACAAGTGCTGCTACTGCTCAGCCAAAGAAAAAAGTTGCATGCAAAAAAAAGAGTGTGCAGGTGCAAATACAAGAGTCTGCAGGTACAAGAATTACTGCTCAGTGCAGCTACTGCTCAGCCAAAGAAAAAAATTGTCTGCAAATACAAGTGCCGCTACTGCTTAGCGAAAGAAAAAAATTGTACGCAAATACAAGAGTGTGCAGGTGCAAAAAAATACAAGTGTCACTACAGTTGCTAAGTGAAAGAAAAAAATTATATGCAAATACAAGAGTGTGCAGGTGATGTCTGCAAATAAAAGATACAAGAGTCAGGTGCAAATACAGGAGTCTGCAGGTACAAGAATAGGAATAGAGTAATTGAGTAGATGCATCTTGGATGGGTATGAGACCCCGGTAATGTTGGTGCCCTCGTGATATCACAGGAAGACATGCATATCAGTTGAAGGCATAGCTACACCTGTAGCAACTCTTCTTATTGAAGCTTAAAAGGAGGCCGCATGTATCACAGCTCAGAAAATCGTGGCAAGATTTGAAGAACCAGTAAACCAAAATGCCACAGATGAAAGTGTATGCCAGCTTATTACATGACCAAGAGATCATACCAAGATATACTTACATATTAGCAACCAGAAAACCAACATTTAATGTTAGCGAACTAATGTAAGCATTAGTTTTAGTTTCGGAAATATGAATCAAATAAATCTTGTTAACCATGATGTTATATCCTTTTTCCTTCATAGTTTAGTCTATTTTCCTCGGGAAGAGGCCAATAAGACGAGAAATAATTTGATTGGTAGAAGAAACAATGGCCCTATTTGATAGGTTAAATGGTTATACTCCTTGAAACGAAAAAACGAAACTTTAGCTTAAATTTTAGGGATTTTAGGTTTCTCGCATGTTTTTAATGCTATCTCCTAAAAACGATTACTATAGTCCCATGCCGTCGGACGGCAAGGACTAATAATTTCTTAAGGAAAATTTCTCAACATACTTGCCACATGTTAATTATTTTAAAGTTGACCTCAAATTTAAAATCATGCAAATGTCCCTTATCAAGATTTATTTTATTCTACCTTTTGGTTTTAGTACTTGAGAATTCGTTATATATTCATTGAATATTGATATCTCATTTGAGTTTTGGTTGACACATTTGGTTAGGGGTTTAGAAAGTTCATTAAATTATATTTAATCTATTTCATTTCCCATGTACTTATTAAATTTATGGTTAGGGATTTAGAAAGTTTATTAAATTATATTTAATCTATTTTGTTTCCCATGTACTTATTATATTTATTAAATGTTGAAGTGTAAATTATAGCTTAGTTTGATTTCTTTTTATTTGAAATACAATTCCATCCTATGAAGCCACGCGTAGATGTCAACTTTATCATCAAAATTATTTATGATATGTCCATTCTTAATTTTATATGCCAAATTTTAATTTGTGCCTTTTCTTCCTTTTGTATCTTCATTTTCATAATTTAATTTATAATGTGAATGGTATTCAACATTGAAAAAATTTATGAAAGGGATGTGAGTTTTTAACTTGTGGAGCAAATAATATTTTTCTTTAGTTATGAGCATTTTATTCATTTAATTCAACATTTGTATCTAACTTATTTTATGATATTTTTATTTTTTATTTTATGATAACTTTGAAAGCGTCTTTCTTTTCTTTTTATAGTTTCATTTCCATAATTTAATTTATGATATGAATCTTATTTAAAATAAAAAATCCATTAAAGAGATATGATGGTTCATAATTTTGAGGAAAATAATCAAGCTTTTTGATAATGAGCACTTTATTTAACATTTGTACCTAACTTATGTATATTTTAATCTTGCTCAATAGTTTTTCTCAAACCATTTAATGTCACTTTTTTTTATATTTTGTATTTCATATTAAAACATATCTTTATTGTTATATGTACATTTGATTATTATCTTTGTCATCCATGTTATTAATTTCTTGACTCTTTTCCTTTTTAATTATTTTCCAATCACAACATTTTTCTTTTATTTTTATTAGATTGAAACTTTGTGATCTAATAACACTCATTATGATCTTATATACAAACCAATATACTAAACTACTCTCTATGACCACAAAGATATAATAGTGACTCCTACTCTTCAAACCTTAAGTTATTGATTATTCCATCTTACTTGTCTAAATGTTAGCTTAAAATATTTTTTCCTCACCAAATTTTCTCAATATTGGGAATCTCTTTTCTACTCAATTAGTTTACCTTAGTTATTTTATCCTAAAACAATAAATTTATCATAAATCACCACCATAAATCAATTATTTACCAAATTTCAACCTCACAATATCTTTTATGTAGGTGGCATTTTGACGTAACATTTTAGTATACCAATGCTTCCAATCCTTAACCTAATATGACTAATTTACCATTTGGTGTTATGTATTAATAAGTGAAAAATAATGCACATCAAAGCATGCTTTCCCTTAATTAATAGTATTGTTTCATATACCATTTTAATTATCATGTTAATGTGTTATTATTTAAGTTTTCATATGAAATTTTCTTTAGTTGAGTTATTAATTTTTCTTGAGTTGAGTTGGTTTTATTGCTTTAAACCAAGTCAATAAAATTGTTGAGTATGGAATGTTATTCTGTTTGAGATCAATTTTAAATGTTCTATATTCTCATTATTGTTTAAATTAATTGAGTATTGTTCCATATACCATTGTTATTTAACATGTTAATGTGCTAACTTTTAAGTTTTCGTATGAATTTTTCTTGCGTTGAGTTGGTTTCATTGTTTTGAACAAATCCAATAACATTGTTGAGTGGGGAATGTTATTCCTTTTGAGATCAATTTTAAATGTTCTATACTCCCATTATATGTTGTTTAAATATTTTTGTCTAATTTAAAGACCATTCCACTCCTTTTGAGAGGGATTTTAAATATTATATAGTCTCATTATTATTTATATCTTTCTGGCTTATTTCAAGGTCATTCCACTTTTTAATTCTAATGATTTATCATCTATTTTCATTCAATTTTGATAATTTACTTTTATTAATTGGAATTTTAGCTATTTTTGGTTAAGTTACAATCAATTACTATCCAAATATATCTTAATATCCAATTTTTTGGAGTTACACTCAATTCCCCATTAAAACCTAGTATCACATAATTGTTTGGGCTTCATTATGGTTTGAAAACTTATTATTAGAATTATTTTACGTTGTTAATTTATAGTATTATTATTTTTTATGAACTATAAATAGCTTCACATGTGTTTATGAAACTAATTATAAGAGGGATAAATCATCCATCTTCACAATGTGTTGATACATCACCCCATATTCAACTATTTTATTTCAAGTCTTGTTAATGTGAAATTTGTTTCTCAATAAAATTGATTTTCATGTTTTTGTACTAATATATCATGTTTAAATGGGTGTGCAACCACCAATGAGTTTATTTCTTTCACCACTTGTACATGAGATGGGATGACCACCATTCATTAGACCCTTTGGTGTTGCACCTCTATCATTCTTGCATGGGAAGATGTTATTACAATAATTACATTTTTGTATTAATGAGTTTAGCTTTTACCTTTATAGTTACATTTTATGACATGTAGTTTCATGGTTTTGTAGCATTCTTAGTAGGTTGGGATTTATTGTTTATAATAGGTGGTGAGAGTTAACATTGTTTTTGACATGTTTATGAATTATTTATTTTTCAACTTTTAAATAATTATCATTTATTTATTCAAGTGTTTGTTTATTTTTATTGAATATAAATGATGTTGATGAATAATTGTGATGATGATTAATAGGATTCTTCATAAAGAGTTGGATGATCCTAAATATAAATGGCATTAGGTCATTCCTCATGGCCCATCATGTGGGTGGACACTACATTCATGGAAATATGATGGTATATTTTTACCTCGTGTGATATCTTGGATGAGTGCTCATATTAGTCTCGACTATACAATGAATTTATCTCTCTTTGTTGACCTTACCTCGTTCATTGGTATATGTTTTTTTTAGGATTCCATGGAAGCATCTGATTATTTCTTAAGCCACCTTTTCCAAGCATAATGTAGTGGTCCATTATACATTGGAAATAAATATTCAAGAGGCTTATGTACTAGGAATGGTGAAATTTCTTATACATAAAATATATTTTGACATTATTTAAGAACCTAAGGTAGGTGACCTAGGAAAAAAGACATCCATTTAACCATATCTTAACCATGTGAGGTAATCTGTGGCAAATAAAGTTCTAACCAACTGAATTCATCACTACAAAATTTACCAATTTTTCAAATTAAAAAATAGAAATTGAACCCATGGGAAATGATGCAAATTCTTTCTTTTTTGGTTAAGAAATCATATCCACCAAGATAATACTATAAGGTCATTTTTCCAAACCAATAATATTCTACTAATTAAATCCTTATAATGTACCAAATCTTGTACAGTAAAAGTTCTCTACTCATTACTACTCATGCTTTGGATGGAGAACACATATCATCCATGGAAGGCATGGATCTAATCACATTCTCATGGTGGAATTCAACCCACAAAATACACATCAAAGAATAATGATTTAGAATTTCATAAACCTTACCTTTCCTTATAGAATACCCAAGAAAAGAAAATGTGTTACCCTATTATATTTATGTGCCAGATTGCTATATTGGTATGTTTTATTCTTGGAATTTTGCATACAATATATTTTTATATCTTATATTGTATTGGTATAACTTATGTTTGTAAATTTTCAAATTTAATATATAGGTGTATTTTATGTTTGCAAATTTGTTACCCAGAAAAGCATTGGTATACTATAATTTCATTATTAACTCAAATAAATTAGATGATATGAATGATATCCAAAAAAAATCCATAACAATTATTCATGATAAGTTTGTAATTTAACTATCAAAGAAATAACAGAAACTAGTTGAGTAGAAAAAATAGCTATAACATTGAGCAGAATGAGCCAAAAAAACACCCTTAAACTAACATTTAAATAGGAAGTGTGAAATACCCAATGAAATGAGTTTTGAAAGATAAACCTCATCATTTTATTTTTCTAGTCATAATAAAATAACTATTCGAGAGAGTTAAGTAGTGTATTAACTTTTATATAGTATTACAATGAATTTTAACATGTTACATAAATTTAATGCAATCATAATGAAGGAAAAATATTATGCATTGAGAATAATTAGGATTGAAAATGCATTTATAATGTGGATTTAAAGGATACTAATCAACCAATTTCTTAAATACCCATAAAATACTTCAATCTGAAGAACAAAATATAGTTAAAAGTGATATTTAATGATTTGACAAAAAAATTGAGAAAGATGCCCAAAATATTGAATAAATTATAGAAAATGCTCATGATACATAGGGAATTATTATTAACATTGCAATATAAAACCCTCTCTAATGACTATTTTCATATTAAATGCCATTAACATCATAAATTAAATTGTGGAGATGAAGTTATAGAGGAAAAAAATAGAAAAAAAATCAAATTTGAAATAAATTACAAATGAAAATATCATAAAATATATGTGATGATGAAGTTTCATATACACATGACTTCATAAAATATACCTAGATTTTAAATAAAAACACATAAAAAATGTAAAAATAATTTAGAACTTTCACTTCAACGTTTCATAAATACAATAAGTATATTAGGAACTAAATGGATTAAACCTAAATGAATTAAACATACTTTATTGAACCTTCTAAAACTTTAACTAAATTTGTCAACTATAATTGATATAAGATATACAATACTCAATTAATTTTCTTAATAAATAAATAAGACACTTGATTAATATACTTAAATAAAAAAGCACATATAAAGAAAACCTAAGAAAAAACATCCACATCATTTCAAAATGTAAGGTTCATTATAAAATAAATAACTTGTGACAAGTATATTAAAACACATTCCTTAAGAAAGGAATTTACTTTATTATTTTACCTAACATATAATAATTAAAGAGAAAGTCCCTCCATTTCAATAAACTAGTAAAGTCATTTAGAAGCCGTCATTCATTTTATTAACAAAGAAATAAATATCAACGCATAGTGAAAATGTTCAAACCTATTAAGATTAAACCATTAATAACACATGGTCCCAAGTTCCCATATCTTAATCTAAGTTGACATTGCTCTTAATTATGTAATTTTTGTAAGTCAATTATGGTTATATACATCTCTAACTTAGGATTTGAGTTTAACTTCACTAGGCACTTCACTAGGCATTTGAAGTGCCTAGTGAAATATGTCACTAC
Source organism: Pinus albicaulis (assembly GCA_034641835.2). Lineage (NCBI taxonomy): Eukaryota > Viridiplantae > Streptophyta > Pinopsida > Pinales > Pinaceae > Pinus > Pinus albicaulis. The sequence goes on along the minus strand of JAXQQM020071405.1, from coordinate 53,045 downwards.
AATTTTTACATCCACTATTAAAGAATATGTATTGTACCATATAGATACAAGAGTATCATTTTGTCAAAATTGTACATGCATAATAATTAAAAGTTACTATAGATACATTTTAATTATATTTACAAAATACTTGTCAATTGTAAAATCCTCTACATAATTAACGAAAATATAAAAAATATCTTCTACTAACCTTATCTACAAAATTATTCTACATAACTGTAAATTGTCAAGCCATAACAAGTATTATTCACACAATGAGAGTATCAATGAGGATCAACTAATCTAAAACTAAAATGGTTGACTTGGCCAAATGTCAAGGAATATCTAGAATTGGTGACATAGACAAAATGTAGTATAACATTGTTTACAAATAGATCCTAGTGGGATGTTGTCATCACTGCACAAAGTGTGTGTGAAAACTAAGGTAGTTAGTGCAGATTTTTGGGAATACATTTAAGAAAGGGTTACCCATTCAATGGAGCCAAGACAAGCCTTTCTCAATCCTAAATAGAGCTAAGACAAGGTTTCTTAGTATTAAAATATTAAAATAATTAACATTGTGACCCACAATAAACTCGGCCCATAATTTATGGAGAAAATAAATGAAACCTCGTTGTTATTAAAAGGGCTTATAAAAAAACATAAAATACCTAAACTCCTAGTTGCTTTTAACTTATGGAATGTGCACCAATCCATATTGGCGCATCGGGTCAATAATAGTTGGGAAAAAATGGCTTTTGAAGCAACAATTGTGTGGAGCAAAGTGGCAAAGGAAAGGTAAGATGTGTCTTTACTATAGTATAAGAAGAGGCATCACTATCACCCAACACTATCACCCAACTTCTCTCTCGTCAATTATCCTATGTCATGCCACACCCAAGCTTTCCACTTATTAGTTCCTACTTTTGACGCCACCACACGCTTTCACAGTCAATTCGATGTCACCAAATTCCACTACACATCGTATGGCTAATGGGAATGTGACCATTGATTCAGTCCTTAAATTGTGACCAAGGAAGGATTGCACAAACATACTAAGATCATAAATTATAAATTATGTTGGGACTGTTTGGTCGTCATGTTGGAGTAATCACCACATCTCTATGGAATCCGTAATTCTTACCCTGAGGATCCTAGTTACTGGTTTGGAATTTACCACCATTTTCACATTTTGGTGTAATGAAAAACCTCTTCATGATATCAGAGCCTAGACTAGGTTCGATTCCCCCGAGCTGCGTTTGAGGGGGGTTGTTGATTCCCTCAACCTACATTTGAGGAGGGTTGTTGGAGTAATCATCGCACCTCTATGAAATCCGTAATTCCCACCCTGGGGATCCTATTTACTGGTCTAGAAGTTTACCACTATTTACAGATTTTGATTTCATGACAAACCTCTTCACGACACTACAACTCGAAATTGTTGTTCCAACAAATTACTAAACTTGATGCACATACATCAACTTCAATGCGCCAAATTCCAACAAAAATTTAAATTTATATGATGATAGGAAACCTATTGGTATGACTAATTTATGGAAAATTTCTCTCCTTTCAGATTTGTTATTTACCACCGAAAACAATTTCATTTTATTCTCCATCATATATATATATATATATATATATATATATATATATATATATATTTAAAAAAAAAAAAATTTGAAAACTTGTTAATCAATAAAAATATAACAACAAAAGAAGGATCCAAAATATCTAAACAATTTATTTCTGCAAGGCATCCTCTCACGAGTCACCACAATTGAAACGAGATATACAAAGTGAATATCACGTCTCACGAGTCACCACATTTCAAATGAGATGTACAAAATGAATATCATGTAGCATCAAAATAATGCGAACATATAAGTAACTTTATTTTTTCTTTTTTCTCTTACTTTTTTTTTCTTCATTTTCATCAACATGTTCAGGTACATCACTTTAATTCGGGTAGAGAATTGAATTGTTATGAGTTCTATAATAGCTCATCTCATCACCATTTAACCAAGACATATATATTATATATTATCATTTTTTAGTAGAATTGTGATATATATGTCTATTTTGGAATAGAAATTTCAAAAACTCAATTTAATTATCAATAATTATTAGGTGGATGATAGGGATTTAACTTTCATAGAATATTATTGAATATTCTTATTAGTATACACAAATAAAAGGCTTAGATTTATTTGCAACGTAGTTATGTTTGTTTTTTATTTTTATCTAAAATTCAATAATTTAAATTTTTTTATGAAGTGTCATATGAACTAAATTATGGTTTTATGAGCACATCATAGTTAGTTTTAGCCCATAGTATTGTACCAAAGCCTATTTATAGATCAAGAATTTCCAAAATAGAATGGCTATGAATAATCATAGTTAAAATTCATGTTATATATATATATATTCTTTTTATTATTAATAATAATTATTATCATTAATTTCAAATAAAGTTATAATTTAGTTAACTCTTATTTTTCTTAACTATATGTATAATTAACTAAGTGTTTTTATTATTGTTATGAATTGATGTTTATCTGAGATTTAATTTATATAGTTTTGTTAGTCTTAGTTGTAATCACAAATCAAAAGTTGGTATTGTTTTTTTTGGTATGTGGTATTAGTAAGTCATGGTATTGGGTGACCTTGTTACTAAGCTTATTTGGAAGTTAAGAATGTTCATGGTAAAATGGATTGAATTTCCATAATTAAGAATAATTTTACATGCTCTTTCCAAATGTATTTATATTTAACTCATATATTAATTATTTTTATAATTAATAAAAATAATTTAGTATAAAGTTGCAAATTAATTATTTTTTATGTTTTTTAAATCTTGAGAATCATCATGAGGCAAGTGGTTTGATTCCTATTGCACTTTATTAGCCATTCAATTTATATGGTTGAGCTAGTTCCTAATTCCTACAACCAAGAATGCTTCCATATCAAACTTGTGAGCTCTATCAATAATACAATATGGCAAGTTAATACATGAAATCCCTTTTTATGTATAACCTTATTTGTTTTCATTCATAAGGTTTTCAAACACTTCATTCACATTTGAATTCTTTTTCTATGGCCTAATTCTAATAGGAAATTTAATCTATAATGTTGTAACTAATGGTTTTGAAAACAATCAATCTCACTGGTTTAGCTTAGCTTTCTAAACACTTTGTATATAAACTAGGATTTCTCCATTCTAATTTTAGTCCATAGCTCCTTAATAATCATCATTGCATGGAAGTAAATTACTATACAAAATTAAAAATAATTTTACCTACTCCGAATTCATTCATTACCCATAAAAACATTTAGCATATTTAACATATATTTATTAATTTCTAGTTACATAAGAATGGCTCCAAATTCATTCATTTTATTAGTGTTTAATTACATATGAATTAATAATAATTCATACATAATAATTCACGATAGATAGCATGCATATATAGTCACTTCCCATATACATAATTACATTTTCTCTATAATTTTGGTATCTCTAAGACACTCACACTGGCCATTATATTCATTATACATCTAGTTAAAGATTAATAAATAAAATATAAAATAATATAGAAATATCTTATACCTTTGCATTGCAAATATGGTTGTAACAACCTCAAAATACATACATAAATAACAACCAGGTCCAAAGTTGCATTCATGATCCAATGCTAATTTCTAGACTTGTAGTTTAGCTAAATAACATATATTACTCCTTTACAATATAAAACATAATCCTTATCCATAAAAATATAATTAATATGACAAAATAATTATTTATTATAAAATACACTTGAGAAAATATATAATTAATACGACAAAATAATTATTTATTATAAAATACACTTGGGAAAATAGTTAGATGAGAGCATTCTTCCTCTCATTGGCCCTAGATTGAGTGGCTACCACCCCTATGAGGAAATGAAATAATAAGAACAAATTTACTATGTACACCTAATCTCATCACTCAACCCCTTATCCAAACACCACATTTACAATTACAAGAGAAATAATATTTTAGTTCATTTCTTTTACAACAATCATACCACTCACTCATCTTTGTTTCCCTAGACCTTTCTCAAAGTAAGAAATAAGATATGCTTCTGAGTTAAATAATCATTTTGACTAATTCACTTCCGTTCATTATTAAAACATAAGTTTATTAGATTTCATACCAGAAAAGCTATTTAATAAGGTTCAATTTTCATGACAACTTATCCTAAAACCATAACAACACCTTCAAATAATATCGAAAATTTTATATAAATAATTGCATATAAATTAATAACATGTCACTTCCATCCACATAGATGTTCACCAGAGGGGCTTCAAAAGACATGAGAGGGCCGTTTGTTTCGTAATGAGTAAGACAACAATTCAATTTGAGTGGTGGAATTACAACAAGACGCAGCACTATGGCCCATCTTATGTCTCGTCAAATCTCCACTGCCATGCGAGATCCTATTTCCACGTATTAGTTCCTACTTTTGACACCACACAAACCTTCACGGTCAACCAGTGTGCCAAATTCCACTGCGTATCTTATCGGTAATGATAATGTGACCGTCGATTTAGTCCTTATCCTGACCAAGAAAGGGTTGTACAAACATATTAAGGTCATAAATTATGGTACCAAATTTTGTTTGGTCGACTGTCCAACAACATTTTCTACTCGAAACCGTTGTTCCAACGAATTAGTGAAGTTGGTGAGCTTACATGTCAACATACAAAACGTCTCCCAGATTTCCCCAGAGTCAATTTTGACGATCATAGAATCTATTTGTATGACTCATTCATGGAAAATTATTCTTCCGCTTTCGGATCTGGTCTTTACCACTTTAAACAATTTAATTTTAATCTCCATCATATGATTAAAAATTCATTTCTTTTGGTGGAAATTTCTTTATCAATGGAAATATAACACGAGGATCGAAAATATTTTCGGTTATATCAAGGGGCAGCGGAATGAAGTGATACAAGGCTGGCTGTTAAGTGATACAAGGCTGGCTGTTAATATTGCAGAACTGGTGTTTAAAAACAATGAAATGATAAAAAGATACTCACATTTATAAGTGTGGTGTAATTATTGGACTGTGAAGGCTTGTTGTTGCGTCAAAAATAGGAACTAATATGAATCAAAAGTCCCTCTAATGTCTTGTGAAGAAGCATAGAGAGGAAGGGGTTGGCAAGTGAGCATCTATGTGTATGGAAGTGATATATTATTTATTTATGTATGATTATTTAATATAATTTTTTTTGGGATTAATGAGAAGTTTGATCAACAGTTTAGGTGTTTTTATAGTTTGAGAATAAGTTTCTTGGAAATTGAACTTTGTTTAATAATTTTACATCATTAGATTTAATTTATTTGAACATAAACTAACAATTGCACCATATGTTGCAGAAGAAACGCTGTAAAGCAGTAATATAGGAATATTGGAAATAGTAATATAGAGGAAAAAATCTTAAAATTTCAACCAAAGTTAGACTACTTGTAATTTATTCAAAACTTATAATTATATTTATAAATCACTACAATTTCATTATTATCACAATCAATGAATCTAGCAAGTAGAAATATGCTTATCATTAAAATTATCCACAAAATAATATAAAACTCAGGGAATTAATTTAAATAATATTAACTATATTAAATTTCTTTAAACTCATCTTTTACAATAAATTATCAAATTTCAACAAACAATTAAATTATATTAAAATTTGAAATATGTTCATCATTGTTCCACTTGCAATTATTTAACATTTCTTTTTGACGGGTATAATGTTCACAGCCAATTCTCCACAGCCTATAGTGTATTGACAAATTCCTTACAGACATGTATAATTACAGTTACTAATTTGTTTCACTGTGAACAACTCAACCGTTTTCTTTAATCAACATAAACCTTGTTTGGAACAAGGGCTAATGTTTTACAGGTCTCGTGGAGTCCCTCTTGCCCTTGGTGTGGATGTAATGGAGTTATGTGGATATACAATGGTATTCTTGTCAACTGTTATATTCCCAAATTTAGGCACAGTGTGGCTCTGGCTTACAGTCGCAAGGTCTCAGTGCTAGGTATTGATTTGGAAGCAACAGGATTGAAGGGTACAGTTCCAAAGGAGTTGGGCTCTTTTATATATCTGCGGCAGCTGAATCTGAATAACAATAGTCTTACAGGAAGAATGCCTCCAGAGTTGGGAAATGTGCCTAATTTGAGTAGTTTGCAACTCAAGAACGATGGGCTGAATGCAGGCATTCCTATTTCTATTTGGAATTTGTGCGACAACATAGTTCAACTATTACTGGGATTCAATGAGTTATCAGGGAGCATTCCTAAACCCTGAAATGGGTCTAATATAGGTTGCCCTCAACTTCGGATATTTGAGGTTAATAACAACAGTCTAACAGGTACAATCCCTAGCTTCCTTGCTAGTTGTTTTTCTCTTCAAGACCTTGATTTGAGTGGGAATTCTTTAACCGGCGAAATATCCAATGAGCTTGCAAATCTGCCAAACCTGACAACTCTCAACCTTGCCCACAACAATCTAAGTGGTTGTATACCGAGTTTTCGGAAAAAAATTGATAAGAATTCCTTTGTAGAAAACAGTGGATCCCGATGTGGGCAGCCTCTGTTACACCCATGTGGCGTAGCTCCAAATGCTGCTAGTGCTTCTTCTGCAAATGTGACTGCAGCCCAGTTCAATGTGACCAAAGCCCATCTCAAATCTATGAGCACTGGATCTATTGCTGGAATCATCATTGGATCAATTGTTGTTGTAATCATTGCCAGTCCTTTGTTAATTGGATGCTACCATAGGTTGTGATCATAAATTTTAATGTAAGAAACTATGTTTTTTTCTGTATTTTTCAGGTTAGGAAAATTACTTCAGTCTTGGCTTCTCTCTGAGTTGTGTTTTAACCAGAGTTTCAAAATGCACATTTTCTTGTCTTCTCGGCCACTTAAACCAGGGTGATTATGTACAGTTTCTTGTCTTCTCTGCCACATAAATATAAACCTAAGCTTGTCTTCTTAGGCACTTAAATAGAATCCATGAAAATTATGTTGCTCATGTTTCTGACTATGGTCTTCACAAGTTAATGAACTCAACAACAAATATTGAGATGTTAGAAGCTGCTGCTTCCGAGGGATATAAAGCACCTGAACTTATCAAGATGAAAAAGGCCAATGCAAAGACTGATATATACAGCTTTGGAATTAGCATCCTCCTCATTTTGATATTAAAGTCACTTCAAAGGACCTTTGTGCTTCGTGGGGTCCCTTATGATTGTTGTATTTCTGATGTCTTCTTAATTTCAAGATTTCTAAAAATCAAAGTGACATATCCTTGTTAAGGATTCCGTTTTATGTTCATATCATTGTATCCTTAAAATAATTAAGAAAAAATACAAAAAGAGTACAAGTTTGAGTATGTAATGGCAACTAATGGGAAACAAGGGTGGTTTATAAAGCACTATAGGCACCAAAAGTTCTGCCAAACCAGAGGCTGGATTTGGGCTGCAAGAACCCTAGGTTTATGTGATAGTGATAGCGGGGTCATCCACAGTCCCGTTTTGCTCAACTTTTTAACAAATTTGTGTGTACAATTGCATTCAAAATTTCAAGCCCAATCATCTCCCCAATTCGGCAATCTCACAACCTTCCTTTATTCTAGGCTGGAAAATTCAACACTTACATCTGAGAGTGTTAATATCTCAAATCTCTGAGATTTGAGATATTAATTCTAAGCCCTTATGTTATCCCTCGGCAGACGCATATATTAAATCATGTTCACTGCATCACATATTTCATATGACGCCACTGGCGAAGGTGCCATCTCTATCCTATGTTCAAATCGTAATAATACCATCTCTTTACATGTGCACTCAATACACACACACACACACACACATATATATATATATATATATATATATATATATATATGCACATTCGCTAATACAAATAACCCGACATCCATAAAATACTGGCCGCCACCTATAAATTTCATACCTTTGTTAAACCCACAAACCTTAACAACGAGCAATATAATTTAAACTGGGGCCCAACACTAACAATCGTCTCCATCCAACGGCGGAGAGTACATCGCTCGGCTTCAGATGATCTGATGGCCCTAATCAAATCTCACGCAACTTATGTGCACGAACGATAGAAACTAACCATAGACCCGATTGGAGGGCTCGTATTCCATCGCACCGCAACATCTGATCGAACGGATATCGCACGAGTTACTTGCACGAACAATAATGCGCGATGGCGCGGTGTGGAAGCAGTTTTCTTGGGTCCCGTCTATGCCACGCGTCGGCTACTCTATGGAATCACTCCGATTTCATAAATACCACTTACCCCTTCAAAGGTGGTGCGATCAAACCCGAAAACCGCCTTCACTGTTCATCTCGGTCACAGTTCCGCTCTTTCCATGCTCCAGGTTCCATTTAGCTCCATCAACGCTCTATTCCGTTGCACTTAGGTTCCTTCGCCTTTCACTTAGGGTTCCATCGAGCACCGTTCTATTACCACCATCCGACTTTGCCTAGTCCAATTCGATCAATGGTTTGATTGCAGCGTGATCTCGTTTAGCTACACGGCAATCGTCCACCGTTCCTCGACGCCAACCCACCAATTTATACACACACAGTTCTCTGAAACCTTCTAATTTTAGTTCAAGTCCGAGACTCTAACATCTCTGCAGAGTCTATTCGTCATGGTTCTTATACTTTGGGTTGGTTTAATTACGCAGAACTCAGTTCAATCAAGGCACATACAATCTCAAATTGCAGAGTAGATATTTACACATTATTATACAATTGGTTTCGAGATACGGAAGTTATTCACAGAGCAATTAATGCAACAATACCCTTCTCACAGAATTCAGACACAATTCTTTTACACGTATCCAAAGGTAACAACTGAAATTCGAAGACATTCAAACAGGGTTTAATCCCATCTGGACACACTTAATTCAAAGACAGTTCTTCCATAAACAGATATATATATATATACAGGAGATCAATCTCAAAAGCAATCGCTTACAAACTCATGATAGGCCAGATATTCAGTTCAGTGGCCATTATCCTCCTACTCTGTTGCTGAAGAATTTCTCTACCTCTAGCTCTCTCTCTCTCTCTCTCTCCCATCTAAACTCTTCAGGATTACATTTATACCACAAGGATGACCTGAATCGATTCAGGTCTCCAAACAATTCAGCAACTCTTAGCATTCCCAATTCCTAAAATGAGACTCAATAACTGAACTAATCCTAAACTGACTCTTCGTATTCCTATCTTAACCAATTTCTCATGTTCTCAAAATGACTTGAGAATGATTACAATTCCCCACCAAATTTATTTAATATTTACAAGAAATTTAAAGAACATGGGACCCCCTACATCTACTTATGTATAAAGTAACTTTTGAGCCTAATGCCCCTGCATCAGACTCTCAAGCTTCAAATTATTCATGATCTCCTGATCATGTGCTCTTCGTCTCTACCTCCAGGATCCCATACTTGGTTTTGCTGCTGCCCATCAGCTGCATCATCCTTCAACTGATCTTCTCCAGGCTTCCAGACTTTGTTCTGTAAGTCACCTCCAGCTATACTTTCACTAACTACTTTTTTCCTCCATGTACAAAGATCCTTTTGTTTCCTTGTTGCTGTCTGCTGCTTCGGAGACACCCTTACCATCAGTCTTCTGATGTATTCAATCTCCATGTCTATCTTATCCTCTTGCTAGAAATCATCTTGCCCTCTGCTGCTGCTTCCAATATCTGTCACTGCCAATATTACTTCTCTTGCAGTCTCACATGCTATTAACATGTTTACTACTCCTGCAGGCATCATCCCCCATGTTTCATCTGCTGCCACCATGGGTGTTGTTGATGCCAATGTTGCCTCCGCGCAACCATCCTGAATATCCTTTAGGATATTTCCCTCTGCAACACTCTTTTTTTGTTCACCATCTACAAATTCATTCTTAGAAAATAGTTCACTCTTTAATTTCCTACCAGCAGAGACATACTCCTCCAGTATACTAGTAAACATAATTTGATTCTGCAAGCTAGTATCTACTCCTCTCTTCTTCACAGCTTCAGGCATCCTTGCTCCAGGTTCTGCAATCCCTTTCTCTTCTTGAAATGCTCCCAGCAAACAAATCAACCAATTATCTCGTGTTTTTTTTACATCTTCAACATGCTGGAAGTTAGCTCCAACATCTCTTCCTTCCTCTTGGGCAATCTTCAACAACTTCCTCTCATCCTCTTGATGGATTCTGGAAATCCAATCAAGTTCTCAGAGCTTTTCTTTCTCATATTCTGTGAGCATGGAATGCTGATTCCTCCTCACATCAGCAGCTTTTAAAATCTGCTCTCCAGTCTGCTCTTGGCCCATCAGTCTAGCCAATTCTTCTCTGTCAATGACAGTGATAATTCCCTGCATATGAGACATGGTTGTCTCATCCTCCTTTAGCAACAGTTTTTCTTCTCTCAAGACAATTTCAAAGGATGAATTGTCTTCTGCATCACCTGTACACATAAACAAACTCTCAGTGTTAAAACCATGAGAACCAATGGTCTCAATTGATGACCTAGTCACCAATTCTTCTCCCGGCAATTCTAAGTCTGGTTCAAGGCTCAAAAACTCTTCATCATCTTTCTCTTCAGCTATCAGAGTCCTATCTACTGCTCCAATCACCATGTCCAAATGATGATCCCTCACTATGTTTCCAGCCAACACATTTTCCTTCTTATTCACCTCTCTGACAACTTTTAACTGTTGTTCTTCCTCTTTCTCTGTATTATAAACACATGAATCATCAACAGTAAAGTTCCAGTGCTTCAATGTCTCCTTTTCCTCTGACAACACATCATTATGTTGTGTAGATTGTCCTTCCAACCTCTCTGTCAGCATCTTAGCATGATGACCTGCATCCTTCATGAGACTGTCAGCCAGTCTCACTTTTCTTCCATCATTTGTTCCACGAACTCCATCCATGAAGATCTTCCTGCCTTGTTCCCTCAGCAAACCATCTTGTGCATAGGTCCTCTGATCCTCCAATTCTCTTCTCTGGAAGTCCAACCTCCTATACAAATCAACAACTTCCATAGGAGTAGGTTTTGGGAACCTTACACAACCTTTTATGCCTCTGCTTGTTCTTGACCAATCCTCTATTAGCCCTTCTCTCTCAACTTCAACATTCTGTTGGATATCTTCATTTGACCCTTTTGTCTTCACCTCTCCCTGAGATCTCACTATCTCAGCATTGATCTGAACATATTTAAGCTTCAATGTCTTCTTATTACCAACGAACACTGAAGCTTGTTCATCTTCCAATGGTGTGCCTGCAAACACACACAACTTTTTAGTGTTCAAATCAAAAGAATTTTCAGTATTGGCTGCTCCCTCAAGCACTTCTTCTTGAACAGGTCTGCACATGGAATCTTCAATTTCCCTCTTTACTTCAAGAACTCTAGGTTCTTCTTCCTCTGTGGAGTCTGTCATCACTTCACATTTGTTCGACTCAAGAACACAAGCCCTCACATCATCTGGACTTGTCCAATAACTCAAGAATTCCTCAATGATTTCCTCCTCAGCAAGACAAGATTCTTGCTGCCTCAAGTCTTCACTATGTCTAACAAGATCTCCTGCAGGTCTCCACTCTTCATCTGTGCTCTGTTCTGCTTCACAAGCAGAAATTTCTTCTTTCAACTCAGCTACTCTGAGTTCTTCTCTCAACAAGGCAATCTTCTTTTGCCTCAACCTCATCTGTAATGGTTTCCATTTCACATTCTTCCCCATGATCCAACCAACTCTCTGGCTTTCTTCTATCCTTAGTTTCAATCTGTTGAACTCTTCCCTGATCCCAGCAATTTCCTTCCAATACTCTTCATCTGTGAGTCTCTTCCTTATGCCATTTTCTTTGGCATCTTCACTCACTCTTCTGTTGTGGCCTCTCTCAGAACCTCTGCAACCTCTGTAGTCTCTGCTATGGCTCTCAGTAGCCATTTTCTTTTCTAGGAGTTCTTCACTCACAAGCTGCACTAAGCCTCTACAATGGAAAGATCTCTTGCTGCAACTCACCTCACCAATCCTTCCCTCTGGGTTCGGCTTTTGGAAAGTACTGGTCCCCTCTCTGTAGGAACCTTTTGAGCACTCTCTTATGCTCTCTAGGCTTCACTCTACAACTTCTCTCAATAACACCTCTTTTCTTCTATCATCCAACCTCAGTTGGGAATCTTCCAGGTTCTTCCACACTCTTTCTGCACTCATAATCCCCCGAGATTCTTCTATCACTGCTCTCAAAGCTGTGATATAATTCTGCTGAGATGTCTTCAATTGTCTGCACTCTGATTTATGCAAACAATCCTCCAACCAGAGTTAAACACTGATCATATTCTCTTGGGAACACCACAATTGTCCTCCTTATCCAGCCTTCAGCTGAATACTAGGCTCACTACCTTCACTATCAAACTCTGTCTTCAATTTTCCGCAACCATAATTCTGCAATTACAAATTCAATCAGATTAAAGTTAATTACCTGCAAGATCATGATCCTATCCTCCACTCATCCTGAAAATCATGTTCACTATGATTCTGTGTACTTTTCTGCCTGATCTTCCTTCTTCAAATCTGTAGTCTTCAAAAATCTTGTCCTCCAATTGGACTCTACAATTCTGCAATCACCTTCTGTAGGCTGCAATCTCATCAGTTTCCACAAGTCGGTTTCCTTGCATTCACCAAACTTGGACTTTTCAAAAAGAGCTACTCCTGAGGCTCCGATACCACTTTATAGTGCGGTCATGCACAGTCCTGTTTTTCTCAACTTTCTAACAAAGCTGTGTGTACAATTGCATTCAAAATTTCATGCCCAATCATCTCCCCAATCCGGAAATCTCACAACCTTCCTTTATTCTAGGCTGGAAAATTCAACACTTACATCTGAGAGTGTTAATATCTCAAATCTATGAGATTTGAGATATTAATTCTAAGCCCTTATGTTATCCCTTGGCAGACGCATATATTAAATCATGTTCACTGCATCACATATTTCATATGATGCCACTGGCAGAGGTGCCATCTCTATCCTATGTTCAAATCTTAATAATACCATCTCTTTACATGCGCACTCAATACATATATATATGCACATTCGCCAATACAAATAACCCGACATCCATAAAACACTGGCCGCCACCTATAAATGTCATACCTTTGTTAAACCCACAAACATTAAAAACGAGCAATATAATTTAAAGTAGGGCCCAGCGCTAACGATCGTCTCCATCCAACAGCAGAGAGCATGTCGCTCAGCTTCAGATGATCCGATGACCCTAATCAAATCTCGCGTGGCTTATGTGCACGAACGATAGCAACTAACCATCAACCTGATCAGAGGACTCGTATTCCATCTCACCGCAACATCTGATTGAACGGATATGACACGGGTTACTTGCACGAACAATAACGCGTGATGGCGCGTTGTGGAAGAGGTTTTCTGGGGTCCCGTCTATGCCATGCGTCGGCTGCTCTATGGAATCGCTCCGATTTCATAAATACCACTTACCCCTTCAAAGGTGGTGCGATCAAACCCGAAAACTGCCTTCACTGTTAATCTGGGTCACAGTTCCGCTCTCTCCATGCTCCAGGTTCCATTTAACTCCATTAATGCTCTATTTCGTTGGGGTCAGGTTCCTCTGCCTTTCACTTAAGGTTCCATCGAGCACCGTTCTATTACCACCATCCAACTTCGCCCAGTCCAATTCGATCAATGGTTCGATTGTAGCATGATCTCGTTTGGCTACACGGCATTCATCCACCATTCCTCGATGCCAACCCAAAAGCTTATACACACACAGTTCTATGAAACCTTCCAACTATAGTTCAAGTCCGAGACTCTAACATCTCCATAGAGTCTATTCGTAATGGTTCTTATACTTCGAGTCAGTTTAATTATGCAGAACTCAGTTCAATCAAGGCACATACAATCTCAAATTGCAGAGTAGATATTTACACATTCTTATACAATTGGTTTCGATATACGGAATTTACTCACATAGCAATTAACGCAACAATGCCCTTCTCAAAGAATTTAGACACAATTATTTTACATGTATCCAAAGGTAACCATTGAAATTTGAAGACATTCAAACAGGTTTTAATCCCATCTAGACACACTACAATTCTTCCATATATATATATATATATATATATATATATATATATATATATATATATATACAGGTGATCAATCTCAAAAGCAATCACTTACAAACTCATGACATGCCAGATATTCAGTTCAGTGGCCATTATCCTCCTACTATGTTGCTGGAGAAGTTCTCCACCTCTAACTCTCTCTCTCTCTCCCATCTAAAATCTTCAGGATTACATTTATACCACAAGGATGACCTGAATCGATTTAGGTCTCCAAATAGTTCAGCAACTCTTAGCATTCCGAATTCCTAAAATCAGACTCAATAACTGAACTAATCCTAAACTGACTCTTCGTATTCCTATCTTAACCAATTTCTCATGTTCTCAAAATGACTTGAGAATGATTACAATTCCCTACCAAATTTATTTAATATTTACAAGAAATTTAAAGAACATGGGACCCCCTACGTCTACTTATGTACAAATTAAATTTTGAGCCTAATTCCCCTGCATCAGATAGTTTCCTCCCTCATTTAGTACTAACATCACTTACATGTGCCTCTTGTTTTGTTAGCCTGGTAATAATCAAAGTGGTATGTATTCATTCCGCAGATTTAAATTCCACTTGGTTTAATTGAAATGCATTCATTCTCATTCCATGACATGTGAATTCAGTCTATTCATATATTATGTTCATATTGCAGGTACAAACAGACTTGCTCCTGCATGGGCTAGGAGACACAAAATTGCTTTGGGAGCTACTAGAGGTCTTGCGTACCTTCACACTGGATTCCACAAATCCATCATACATGGGAATATAAGGTAAAAAAAATATACTTGTGGATGACAATTATGTTGCTCATATTTTTTACTATGGTCTTCACAAGTTAATGAACTCAACAACAAATATTGAGATGTTAGAAGTTGCTGCTTCCTAGGGATATAAAGCACCTGAACTTATCAAGACGAAAACGGCCAATGCAAAGATAAATATATACATCTTTGGAATTAGCATCATCCTCATTTTGATATTAAAGTCACTCGGAAGGACCTTTGTGCTTCGTGGGGTCCCTTATGATTTTTGTATTTCTGATGTCTTCTTAATTTCAAGATTTCTAAAAATCAAAGTGACATATCCTTGTTAAGGATTCTGTTTCATGTTCATATCATTGTCTCCTTAAAATAATCAACCAAAAATACAAAAAGAGTACAAGTTTGAGTATGTAATGGAAACTAATGGGAAACAAGGGTGGTTTATAAAGCACTACAGGAACCAAAAGTTCTGCCAAACTAGAGGTCGGATTTGGGCTGCAAGAACCCTAGGTTTTTGTGATAGCTTCCTCCCTCATTTAGTACTAACATCACTTACATGTGCGTCTTGTTTTGTTAGCCTGGTAATAATTGAAGTGGAATGTATTATTTCTGCCGATTTACATTCCACTTGGTTTAATTGAAATGCATTCATTCTCATTCCATGACATGTGAATTCATTCTATTCATGTATTATGTTCATATTGCAGGTACAAACAAACTTGCTCCTGGATGGGCTAGGAGACACAAAATTGCTTTGGGAGCTGCTAGAGGTCTTGCGTACCTTCACACTGGATTCCACAAATCCATCATACATGGGAATATCAAGTCAAAAAATATACTTGTGGATGGCAATTATGTTGCTCATATTTCTGACTATGGTCTTCACAAGTTAATGAATTGAACAACAAATATTGAGATGTTAGAAGTTGATTCTTCCCAGGGATATAAAGCACCTGAACTTATCAAGATGAAAAAGGCCAATGCAAAGACTGATATATCTATCTGGGCCACGGGCCTCAAAACAAGAAGAGCTAGGGTGAATAAAAGAGAAAAGGCAAAGAAAATGTGGCCCTCAAAGATTGTATTGAGGATTTAAAGGACACTATAATTTTCTTAAAAACAAGAACAAAGAAAGAAGAAGGATTAAGCAAAACGCCTTCTTCTATCATCAGTTTACATAAATGTAAATTGTCTTGGACTTCATGGCAGGTGAACTCGTGGGCACGGTAATAGTAAAAACCCCATTCACACACGATGCAGAAATGCCCTCGACATTGGCATCGCTAGGCGGCGTGAATTTCCTCAAGAACTTAGGGCTTCTATTTCTTTCCATTCACAGATATTTACAACCCTTCTCATCCTTGACAGCGTCGCGCTTATGCTTGCCTCCCTGGCATTTTATCACCAGCACCTTCTCCTCTTCCACATATACCTAAAAAAAATAAACCCTCCCTGTTACTAAAATGAAATCCTAATTAAGAAACCATGCTCACTGGAATCAATTTTCGTCAGTAACTTTGCCTGTAAGTACAATGAAACTTAAGGATTCCTATTCACTCGATTTAATTTTCGCCACTTACCTGAATGTTGGACTTGGTCAGGCCCGGAACGTCAGCTTAGAAAACATACTCCTTTGGTGTTTCTTTGATGTCCACTGTAATCAGTAATGCCCTTGCTCGATGTATGAGAGAATAAACCCTCACTTCCCAGTTCGGATGTCTGTAGAAACCCTCACAGAGATTTGATGTTCTGTAAATAATAAGTAATGACCTTGCTCGATGTATCAGAGGAAAAACCCTCGCTGCTCTGTTTATATGTCCGTAGAAACCCTCATAGAGATTTGATGTTCCTTAATATATATTTATGTTGTATAACTGATTAAAAATAATAGTATCTAATCCTAAGGTAGAGATTATTTGATTTTTCTAACATTAAAATCAAGGCTGCATAATGGTACACATATCCATTTAGGAAATTTTCTTTCAAATAGGTAAGCTTAACAACGTAATTAATAAATATTTATATGGGATAAGAAACCTGACTGGTCAGGTGAAGATCCAATTCATTTGGATACAAATTAACAAATACTTAGATGAAACAGGAAACTTAATTGGTATTAACTAAGGTGAAGAATATTAGAAACTCATCTTACCTTTCCTCTCCTACTTGATTGATACAGTTGTTGCTTCCATTAGTCATAACCAATCCAAAATATTCGATATATTTGAATATAGGGCTAGGATGAGGTAATATTACTCCAATAGAATAAGAAATGAAGAGGTGAAAAATTTTCAAATAACCAAATAGATAATTGGCCAACTATTTATTAACCCTAAAATCAATCAACCCATTGAACTAGGAAATAAACACCTTTGGGTGTATTGGTGCACATTCCATAAATTCAAAGAAAATTGGATGTTTAGGCATTTTATGATACCTCCTCATAAATCTTCTTGTCATAAAAACTAGGTTCCATTGTATTTTCTATGTAAATTTTGGGATGAGTTATTTACGAGTCACAATGTCAATATTTTAACATTATTGGATTCAAGGGGGGGTCACCTTGGGTCTATTTAGGGTTAAGAAAGGGCCAAGCATAACCCGTTGAGTGGGATACCCTTTCCTAGGCATATGCCTAACACCCCCCACCAAGTACCTTAGCTTACACATGATTTACATAGTTTGTTCTATAAAACCCACCCTTATATGTAATGTACTTTTCCATTACATATTTACTCAAACATCCATTGCAATCCATTTATAAAAAAAGTTAAATCATTGGGGGTTGAAATTTTTTTCCATGTTGCCAATTGTAAATAGTGTTTAAAAAATATAGCAAGAAAGATTGAATTTGACTTTAGCCTTATTCAAATTGAGTAAATTAGATTTCCACATCAACAAGACAAATTGCAGATAGTTAACTAGTGTGACATGGCTCTTGTCACTTAGTTAGCTAAGTAAATTCGAATTAGAGGATTTAGAGTTCAGTTACGCATGTGTGATTGCTAATTTTAGAACCCAATTTAGTTATTTTCGGTTGTATTCAATTAACTTGCCTCTAAATATTGTTAAAGTCAGTTGAAGGTCACTTATGCAGTGGGATATAAATTTAACTAAGAGATCTATTAGTTAACTAATTAATCAGCCCAAAATAGCTAGTGCATGTAGAGAATTTGAGTTCCTCCGTTGAAGTGGAGATGACAAGTCTGTGTAACATCATTTTGTAGACTTGTCTTTAGTGTACAGGTGTTGTATGCAGTTAGTGATCAATCGTTGGGAATTGCGAAATTAATTTGGAGGAAATTCGTAAAGAATAGGGGCTAATTTCGTTAGGAATTGCACAAGGAAATGGGGGCCTTGGTGAGCAAATAATTGGCTAAGTGTTGGTCAGAGTTGATCTGAACTTAAAAAGGAATGCAACAGAATATAGATATAATCATAAAAATAGATATGCATTAGAAATAATACTTCATTTCATTAATATCAAAGAATTGAAATATGCTTACATACAGAATGGAAATAAACTAGCACGGTCGATAGTAGCTTATTTTTTAGAGGAGATGTGCTGGCTACATGCCTTTGAACTATGTTACAATGAGGTTCAAGGGGCTTTTTATTATTTAACAACAAGGGAAAACCATAAACAACCAAAACCCTAACCCCAGGAGATGGAACGACAAGAGTTTGTGGGCCCCAATGGGGTTTTTT
This sequence comes from Pinus albicaulis, assembly GCA_034641835.2. Lineage (NCBI taxonomy): Eukaryota > Viridiplantae > Streptophyta > Pinopsida > Pinales > Pinaceae > Pinus > Pinus albicaulis. Next base: position 34,355 of record JAXQQM020071405.1, on the reverse strand, counting down.
TGGCAGGCAACTTCCCGGGGTCATAACCTGGTCATATTATCTCCATTTGGCGCATACAATACATCATCGGAATATCTCTCTAATTAATACAAGATTTTTTGCATTCCCCTGCCTATGACTACGGGCCTACCACGGACCTAAAATTTTTTCATTTACGGGCTCAAAAATAGTAAATGTTTCTATAAACAATAAAATTGATGAAACCAAATAGAGGTTTAGGTGGAATAAGCGAGTGGAAACCAATATCCACCTAGATCATTCCTCCCTCCTCATGAAGCAATGTTCCCCATTGCGTGCAAATCCTCCATGAGGTGAGGAATTTTTTGTTGAACCTTGTCCTTGGTGAACCACTTGCTCTGGTCAAGGAGTTGGCCTGATTTGAAAACTTGATATAGTTGGATCCTTAGTTGTCAGGTGTTATTGATATGCGTGTCTATGATTTAATCATTTGTGGTATGTTCCATGCAGTTCGGGCTTAAATATATTGGCGTGATTTGTTCTACAATCTCAGATGTGTCTAGTAATGGTGGAAAGTATGGTCGAAGGCAGTCAACATTGAACATTGGGTGCAGGCCAAGGAACAGTGGAATTTTGAGCTCGAAGGCATTTTCCCCTACATAGTTGGTGATGGCGTATGACCCATATTAGAGTGGATGAAGTTTGCAGTGGGGCCAAGTAAAGCACTCCTTTTGCAAATGTAGCCAACTTTGTTTCCCTCCTGGAACTTGTGTGGCACCCAATGTTGATCATGTTGCTGCTTTTACTCAACATTAGCTCTATCAATTATGTCATGGGAAAATTGATAGATGTGACGAGTGAACTCAATGAAGTTATTATCCCTGTCATCTTCGGACCAGACATGATTTGAATCTGCCTGAGTAGTTGAAAATGGTATGGCCACATCAATAGGACATAGTAGCTGGAATCCCAACCCCACTTGAAAGGGGTTCTGGCCAATTAAGTTGTGGAGAGATCTATTGTAGATGTGTTGGACATAGCGGAGGTTGTCATCCCATGTGCATGGACACTTCGAGTTGTGTACAATCATCCTATTGACATCCTTTTTTTGTCCATCAGTTTTGGGGGTGGAAAATCGTGGACTTGGTGAGCTTGGTATCTAGCATCAACCAGAGGCTTGAAAAAAATGTACTTAGGAATTTTTTGTCCCAGCCTTAGATAATGGACAGTGGGATCCCAAAATGTACCCACACTCATTCAAAGAAGAGCTTAGCATTGGCTTCTGTTGTGATACTCTTCTTGTAGGGTGATAGAATGGCCATCTTAGAGAATCTATTGACGACCACGAAAACACAATTGTTGCCATGCTTAGTAGAAGGAAGTCCCAACATGTAATCCATGGAGATGGATTGAAAAGTTCGACTAGGAGTAGACATAGGAGTATATAGGCCTTGATTTTTGATGGTTGGTTAAGCAATGACATAGGAAATGCAAGATCTTATGTACTTCCCAACATTCTATCAAAGGTTCGGCCAATAAAAATACTTTTGTAGCACTACCACTATTTTCTCTACTTCGAAATGTCTCACGACCCGACTGTAATGTGCCTCTCAAGTCATCTTGGAATGCTCACTTGAAGGAACACAAAGGTGTCCCAGGTAGCACAACAGTGCATCCTGGTGGTGAAAATTTGCTTGCCTTCTAGGAGCATCTAGTATGTGTGTGCCAAATTTTGGATCGCTCTTGTAAAGATATGGCCACTTCGAAGTCTCGTTCCCACAAGAGTTGAGCATAGTGGTCATCTCCATGAACGATGGTTTGCTGAGGTAGTCTACAACATTTTTTGTGCTACCCTTCTTATACCTAATGTTCAAATGGAACTATTACAAGTATCTGGACCATTTTTATGGTGATTGTTATGCAGCTTCCCTTTCATTTGTATGATCTGCAGGAGTTGATGGTATGTGTGGATGATTGTTTCCTTCTCCAGAATGTAATGCTTCCATTGTTGGAAGGCTTTCACGGTGGAATACATCACTTTTTCAAAGGTGGGATAATTTTAGATGTGGTATAAAATTGTCTCACTATGATATGCCATTGGATGCCTCTGTTGAGTAAGAAATACACCAATAGCATAGTCAGAGGCATATGCCTCAATCTCAAATGGTTGTTGTAGGTCTGGTATTGTGAGCACTGGTGCATAGAAAAAGTGACATTTCAAATTTACAAACACAATATGTTGGGATTTGAACCAAAATAACTTTTATTTTGCTCTACCCTTGGTTACTTGACTTAAATGTCAAGTGTTATGAGAGAACCCCAACACGAACCTGGGTAAAAATTGACAAGACCCAGAAAGAAGCAAAGATCTATTATAGTGGTTGGGGTTGGCTAATCCTGAATGACTCATATCTTTGTTGAGTCTACGTGCACACCCTGATCATCAGTGATCTACTCCATATATTGTACCTCGATCATACCAAAAGTTCATTTATCCAAGTTGGCACACAACTTGTGTTTTCGCGGGATTTGGAGGACCTGTCGAATATGGTAGAGGTGTTATTCCCAATTATGGTTGAAGATCGGGATTTCATCCAAATAAACCACCATGAATGATTTGGCGAAGGGTCTCAATATACCATCCATCATCCTGATGAAGGTTGCGGGGGAATCCATCAACCCGAAAGGAATGACCATCCATTCGAAAAGCCCCTCTTTGGATTTGAAGGAAATTTTCCACACATCGCAGTGTTCAATTGGTACATGGTGATAATCGTACTTCAATTCAATATTGTTGAAATATTTCGCCCCCTTTAGCTGGTCTAAAATATCATCAATCTATGGGATTGGATACCTATTCCAAATAATGATCTTGTTTAGTGCTTGATAATTAATACAAATTCTCCACATATTTTCCTTTTTTTGTACCAACAAGATTGAGCTCCCATAGGGTTATGAAATTGGCCTCATGTTCTCTTTCTGCAATAGCTCCTGAATATGCCTCTTAATTTGATGGTTCTCTACGAAAGTGTCGATAGATTGGGTAGTGGCACACCAGGGGTCATATCAATGGAGTGCTTGACCTAACAGAGTATAGGTACCCCTATGGGTGAGATGATGTCCTTGTACTCGTCCATGAACTTGTCCATCTATTGGTGTCATGTGGAGGAGCTTTTTCTGGAGGTCGTGGCCACAATATTCTTCTTTCCCTGAGGGTGAATCATAAGGGAAAAAAATCTCGGGCTTGGAAATGATCTTACAGCATTGCTTCGCAGTGATCAAAGAAATGGTGGTATGTGATGCTACCTTTGGTATCTTGTACAAATTATTGCCCACATTAATAATAACAGTGTGAGGCCCAGACTCATACATAGCATGTCGCTTCCACAAGTATGGTTGGCCTAATAATACAGCACAAAATTCAAGAGGAACAACATCACATAATACATCATTTGTGAAGGCGTTGATGTTGTAGGGAAGGCAACATTGTTGGCTATTGCAAAGATATCGTCCTTGGTGAATCCACCCGATGGTGTATAGCTGCGGGTTTGTTGCGGTCGGTAGGCCCAACCGCTTCACGACCTCTGCTTAAATGAAGTTATTTTGGCTCTCATTTTTTATAATGAACTACAACAGAGAACCCTTCACCCACATATTTGAGTGGAAGAGGTGTTCCCCCTCCTCTAGATCGAATCTTGGTGGTGGCAACAATGTCACTCGCATCCGCGTCAATAATATTCTTCCCCTTGTCATTCCCCTTGTTGGCTTCTGACTATGAGTCAGAACATGCATCTAATTCAGAAGCCTTCATCTGAGCCACTAGTGATTGCTTAGCCCGACACTCACTTGTGTTGTGAGTGGGGTTCTTATGGAACTCATGCCATTTTCCCATGTCCTTCATTGTATTTGTGGTGGTGCTCTTTTGTTGTAGCTTCAGAGAGTTTTCCTCTGTCGCCCCACCTTGGCTCTATCCTTTGTTATATGGTTTGGGGGCACATTTCCCTTGCTTCAGATCCAAAGTCTCACTTCTTCTGCTTAAATTTCTGCTCGATCTTGGTAGTGTATCGATAGGAAGCATCGAGCAAGGAGATGTCCAGGAACTCCATCTTGTCCTTAATGTACTTGTGTAGACAGTTGTGTTACATCAGTACCAAATACCACTCATAATCCTTGATACTCAACTTCATGTGAAGGGTATGAAAAAAGTTGAAAACTTTGGCACATCTTCTTCCCTTCCCTGCTATAATGTGGTCCACTTTATGCATTTATCCTCATAGCTCCAAATAGGCTAATACTTCTCCTTGAAGGTTTCTCGGAAATAATTCCAAGTGGGTGCGGCTGAAAATAGTGAGGGTGAACTTTTTTCCCTCTTCTCATAGTATGTTTCCCACCAGTCCTTGACGTGGTGGCATCTTTAAGGAGTGCAAAATTAATCTTCTCCCAGTTGGAAAAATCATGAACTGAAAAATATGTTTCTACCATATTTAACGATTTATCTATAGCATCTACATCTATCTTACCTTAAAATATGGGGATGTCAAAGTTAAATTGTACCTTAAAGGGAGTGGCACTTCCAAAGTGGGTGTTGGAAGAAGATGTGTCACATGTGGGTTGCCACTGAAGGATCTAGAAAAAATTGTCCATCATAATGTTCCTTTGTTGCTCGAGGGATTCTTTGAGCAATATTTTGAAAGTATATTATGCTCCCTTGTCTTTCTTTTCTTCTACGATGGGAGGTCATTAGGGTTTGTGAGGTTGGTCTTACAAAGGTTCAACAAGTTCGAGCCCTAACTCTTTATACCCTGACCTCGTTGGGGACATGCAAATAAAAACAAAGAAAGAGCGAACCACTTTGATACCATTTATTTAAAATTAAATACGAATTAAAAATAACACTTCATTTCATATATGCAGTAGAAATAACACTTCATTTCATTGATATCAAAGAACTGAAATATGCTTACATATAGAATGGAAATAAACTAGCTCGGGTGATGGTAGCTTATCTCTGAGAAGAGATGTGGAAGGTACATGCCTCTGAACTATGTTACAATTAGGCTCAACGGCATTTTTATTTTTTAACAACAAGGAAAAACCCTAAACATCCAAAACCCTAACCCTATGAGATGGAATGCCAAGAGTTTGTGGCCCACGATGGGGTTAGTTGGGCAGCCAACTTCTAGGGGTCATAACTTGGTCATATTATTTATGTTTGGCTTGTACAATACCTTGTCAAAAAGATCTCTCTGAGTACTACAGGATTTTCCGCTGTCCCCTACCTATGGCTATGGGCATGCTGCAGGCCTCAAGAAAACATTGTTTAGGTGGTAAAAACTACTCTCGAAGTGAAAAACTGCTAAAAATAGTAAATGCTGCTATAAACAAGAAAAAAGATGAAACCAACTAGAGGCCCAAGTGGAATAGGTAGGTGGCCACCAATATCCACTTGGATCAAGAACTTGTTCATTGAGCAAAGAGAACAATTATTCTTTTGCAGGTTGAGCTCAAAGATGGAGTTAGAATTTGTATTGTGTTCTTTATTCATTTAATTAATTCAAAGAGGCTTCGGTGGTATTTTTGAGATGGGTTCCCCTAGAAATCACTATGTATTTGTGGTTTTTCTTATTGCGTGTCAGATATACATGTTGTTTTAAAGTGTGAATTTCATTCCGTAGATAAGTAGAGAATAATTGTGTCTCTTGATTTTAGATTAAATTTCTTGAGAAGTTGCAATTCTATCAAATTTCTACATGGTATCACAACATTCAATTCACATTAGAACAATTATTTCAAAGATCAAAAGAGTGTCTTTTAACAGACAGATTGAAGTATGCCGTGGAGAGTAGCTCGAATTTCATAGCCTGAAAAGATCAGATGAAAGCAATGCTCGATAAGTCTTTAATATAGTGGCAGAAGAAAATTAAATTGGGTCTTTAATATTCTTCACCTTGCCAATTAAATTTCTTATTTCATCCAAAATTTTATTAGTTTCAGCTAAAATGAATTGTATTTATTAATAAAAAAAATATTAAACACTATTCAAATACCTTAAAACTTATCCTCTAACCATTAAAAACACCTTAAAATGTCAATCAAACTTATATTTATACTAAAAAAGAAGTCATATTAAATAATATAAATAACATGTCACATCCAAACCCTTGCCAAGCCATTTCTCTATAATGCCTTTTCCAAAGATGGGAGGACTTTTGTTTCATATTTTGAGTAAGAAAATTTTGAATGGGTGGAATTACAACAAGCGTCAGCACTATGGCCCATCCTCTCTCTCGTCAATTCTCCACTGTCATGCCACACCCAAGCTTTCCACGTATTAGTTCCTACTTTTGACGCCACCACACGCCTTCACAGTCAAATCGATGTCGCCAATTCCACTGCGTATCGTATCAGTCCTAAAATTCTGTTTGGGACTCTTTGGTCATCACTCCAACTCGAGACCGTTGTTCCAAAGAATTACTGAAGTTGATGCACGTACGTCAACTTCAATGCTCCAAATTTGTATTACTCATTCATGGAAAATTCAATTTCTTCCTTTTGGTAAAAATTTGTATTACTCTTTCATGGAAAATTCCTCTCCCTTCGGATCCTTCTTGGAAACATTTTTTGATTGGAAACTGTTTGATCAATAAAAATATAACAATACAAAGATACTCTCACGAGTCACCGCATTTCAAAATGAGTATCACACCTTAATATGCATCAAAATAACGCGACCAGATAACTTTAAAGACTGAATGATGCAAGGAAAATGCATTCACAATCAGGCTATATAGTTTTTTTATTCAAATTTAAGTGACATTCCAGTTTTCTCAAAACTTTAAAATCGTGGATTCTCGATTTTTTTTTCAAAGTAAGATTATGAAAATAATTATGAAGTGGATCAAAGATTTAATCTTCACAAAATATTTTATAATATTTATTTTTATATACATGTTTTTTTTTAAATTTATATGGTTGTGATAGTCTTACTTGTAGTTACAAATAAAAAATTGAGGTTTATTTCAAAATTAGTTATGCAATTTCTTTAATTTTAATTAAAATGATTAATTACCAAAAAAAAGGTCATATGAATAGTTAAATTGTTATTTGGATATGTAGTATTAATAAGCCATGGTCTTGGCCAATGGTGTTGTAACAAAGCTTAGTTACAAGTTAAGGATCTACATAGTAAAATGGATAGAATTTCTATTATTAAAAATAGTTTTACATGGTTTTTTCAAATTAATTTATATTTAAATCATATAATAATTATTTTATAATTAATAAAAATAATTTAGAATAAAGATACAATTTAATTAATTTCTATGTTTTTTTAAACTTGACAATGATCACGAGGTAAGTGTTTTGATGCTTATTTTAATTATTAGCCATTCAATTTATGTGGTTGGGTCAATTCCTAATTCCTACAATCAACAATGTTTCCATAACAAACTTGTGTGCTCTATCAAGAATACACTTTGGAAAGTTAATCCATAGAATTCTTTTTCATTTATGGCCTTATTTACTTTCCTTCATAACCTTATTGTATTTCATTCATAAACATACTGTGAAACACTTCATTCACATTTGAACTCTTTTTGTATGGCCTAATTCTAATCCAAAAAATCCATAATGTTGTAACTAATGGCTTTGAAAACTATCAATCTCACTAGTTTAGCTTAGCTTTTTACTTAATTTGAATGTTGGGTTTTTATCAAACACTCTATATGTAAACTAGGATTTCTACTGTATAATTTTAGCTCATAGCTCCATAATAATCGATTGCATGAAAGGAAATTATAATATAACATTAAAAATAATAGTACCTCCTCCAAATTCATTCATTACCCATAAAAACATTAAATCAACTTAACACATATTTATTAATTTCTAGTGACATAAGAATTATTAATAATTGATAGATCAAAATTTACACTAGCATGCATATATAGTCACTTCCCATACACATGATTACATTTTCTCTGTGATTTTTGTATCTTCTAAGACACCACTAAAACACTCACAATTCCCTTAGACATATAATTGAATATTAATTAATAAAATATAAAATAACATAGAAGTATCAGATAGCTCTGCATTGCAAATATGGTTGTAACAACCTTAAAATACACACATAAATAACAACTAGGTCAAAAGTTGCATTCATGGTCCAGTATTAAATTCTAGACTTGTCGCTTAGCCAAATAGCATATATTACTCATTTACACTATCAAGCACAATCAGTATTCATCAAAATATAATTAATATGACAAAATCCTTATTTATTATGAGCTACCCTTAGTGAAATAATTAGTGGGAGCATTTTTTTTCTTATTGGCCTTAGCGTGAGTGACTACCATCCGTGAAAGGAAAAAGATATACTTCTCAATTAATTAAGTAGTCATTTTCGCTATCTCACTTCCATTCATTATTTAAACTTAGATTTAATAATAATAAACAATTAGTTCAATTCCATGATAACTTAACCTAAAACCATAAATACACCTTGAAATACTAAGCAAACTCTCATAATTGCATCGAAAATGTTATATAAAATAATAACATGTCACCTCCATACACATAGATGTTCACTAGAGGCTTGATAAGACATGAGCGGCGCTTTTCTTTAGTAATGAGTAAGACAATTTAATTTGAATGGTGGAATTACAACAAGACGCAGCACTATCACCCATCTTATGTCTCGTCAAATCTCCTCTGCCATGCGAGATCCAATATTTCCACGTATTAGTTCCTACTTTTGACGCCACCACATACCTTCACAATCCAATCAATGTGCCAAATTCCACTGCGTGTAGATTTAGTCCTTAAATCCTGACCAAGAAAGGGCTGTACAAACATTTTAACATCATGAATTATAAATGAGTGGTACCAAATTCTGTTTGGTCGACTGAAACCGTTGTTCCAACGAATTAGTGAAGTCGGTGAGCGTACATGTCTCAACATAGAAAACGCCTCCCAGATTCCCCAAGGGTCAATTTTGACGATCATAGGAAATCTATTCGTATCTCATTGATGGAAAATTCCTCTGCTTTCGGATCTGTTTTTTATCACTTTAAACAATTTGATTTTACAATCCATCATATGATTAAAAATTCATTTCTTTATTGTGGAAATTTCTTTATCAATGGAAATATAACAGGAGGATCGAAATATCTTCTGTTATATCAAGGAGCAGCGGAATGAAGTGATACATGACTGGCTGTTAATATTGCAGAACTTGTGTTAAAAAACAATGAAATAATAAAAAGATACTCGCATTTATAAGTGTGGTGTAATTATTGGATTGTGAAGGCTTGTTGTTGCGTCAAAAATAGTGACAGTGGAGAATTGACGAGACACAAGATGGGTCGATAGTGGTGTTTCTTGTTGTCCACCCACTCAAATTAAATTTTCATCTTACTCAATATGAATCAAAAGTCCCTCTGATGTCTTGTGACGAAGCAATAGAGGAAGGGGTTGGCAATTGAGCATATTATTTATTTATGTGTAATTATTTAATATATTTTTTTGGGATTAATAACAAGTTTGATCAGCATTTTAAGGTGCTTTTATGGCTGGATGATAAGTTTCTTGGGAATTTAATCTTGGTTTAATAGCTTTATATTATTAGATCCAATTCATTTGAACATAGATTAATAAATACTTACATGAAATATGAAACCTAATTGGTCAAATGAAGATTTAACCCATTCCCATTTGGACATAAATTAACAAATACTTAGATAAAACAACAAATTTAAGTGCTATTAACTAAGGTGAAGAATATTAGAGACTCATCTTACCTTTTCTCTGCTACTTTTCTTGATACAATTGTTGTTTCCATTAGTCATACCCACTACCAAATATTTGATATATTTTAATATAGGGCTACGATGAGATAATATTATTCAACTAGTATAATAAATAAAGAAGTAAAATACTTTCAGATAGCCAAAGAGATGACTGGCCAACTATTTATTAACCCTAGAACTATTCATCCTGTTGAACTAAGAAATAAGCATCTTTAGGTGGATTGATGTGGATTCCATAAATTCAAAGACAAGTGGATGTTTAGGCATTTTATGATACCTCATAAACCTTCTTGTAATAACAACTAGGTTCCATTTTATTTTCTATGTAAATTTTGGGATGAGTTATTTAAGTTTTCATATGAATTTTTCTTGAGTTGAGTTGGTTTTATTGTTTTAAACAAATCCAATAACATTATTGAGTGTGGAATGCTATTCCTTCTGAGATAAGTTTAAATGCTCTATATTCTCATTATTGTTTAAATTAATTGAGTATTGCTCCATGTACCATTGTTTCTTAGCATATTAATGTGGTAATTTTAAAGTTTTGTATGAATTTTTCTTGAGTTGAGTTGGCTTCATTGTTTTAAACAAAGCCAATAGCATTGCTGAGTGGGGAATGTTATTCCTTTTGAGATCAATTTTAAATGTTCTATACTCATGTTATATATTGTTTAATTTTTTTTTCTAATTTCAAGACCATTTACTCCTTTTGAGATGGATTTGAAATGATCTATACTTTCATTATTGTTTATATCTTTTTGGCTTATTTCAAGATCATTTCACTTTTTAATTCCACTAAGCTATTCCTCTATTTTCATTCAATTTCGAGAATTTACTTGCATTGATTGGAATTTTTGCTAGTCTTGGTTAAGTTACAATCAGGTACTATCTAAGCACACCTTCATACCCCATTTTTTTGAGTTACACACAATTTCCCAATAACTCCTAGTATCACATAACTCTTTGGGCTTCACTATGGTTTGACAACTAATTACTAGAATGATTTTACGTTGCTCATTTATAATATTATCATTTTTTCATTGTTTCATTAATTTTTATGAACTATAAATAAATTCACATGTGTTTATGAAACTAATTATAGGAAGGATAAATCATTCATATTCACATGGGGTTGATAGATCACTCCATATTCAACTATTTTATTTCAAGTCTTGTTATCATGAAATTTGTATCTTAATCAAATTATTTTTCATGTTTTTGTACTAATATATCATATTGAAATGTGTGTGAAACCACCAATGATTTTATTTCTTTCACCACTTATACATGAGATAGCATGGCCACCTTTCATTACACCCTTTGGTGTTGCACCTCTATCATTCTTGCATGGGAATATGCTATTACAATAAGTATTTTTTTGTATTAATGAGTTTAGATTTTACTTGTATAGTTACATTTTATGATATGTATTTTCATGGATTTGTAGCATTCTCACTAGGTTGGGATTTATTGTTTGTAATAAGTGGTGAGAGTTAACATTGCTTTGGACATGTTTATGAATTATTTATTTTTCAATTTTTAAATAAATAGAGGAGGAGGAGGATTTTTTGGACATGTTTATGAATTATTTATTTTTCAACTTTTAAATAATAGGGGGAGGAGAGGAGGATGTTTTCGACATGTTTATGAATTATTTATTTTTTAAATTTTAAATAGGAGGAGGAGGAAAATGACAACAACGACATGTTTATGAATTATTTATTTTTCAACTTTTAAATAATTAGAGGAAGAGGAGTGTTTTTATGTCATGCTTCACGGGTTACATGTGGGTGTACACTACATTCATGGAAATATGATTATTTTCAACCTTATCTTTTAAACTGCTCAAATGTTGAAATGTGACAACAAGTTAATTAATTAATGTAATTATGGGTAAATTTGGTTTGTTATCAGTTAGTCAATTGTATAATGAGAAGGAGTTATGTAATTAAGTAGCCGATATTAATTGGGATTTCCCGAGAAGCTTGTAATGATGGAGAACCATCTTTGAATGGTAATTTTCCAATCCCTTACCCCGTGGAGGTTTCCTTGACACACTGTCAAGGTTTTACCACGTAAATGTTCTTGTGTTTACTAGTGTGTGTGATTCAGTTTAGATTCAGTTTTTCGTATATTTATCTCTTGTTTAATAACTCTTGAGACCAACAAGTGGTATTAGAGAAATTGTTAGATGAGAGAGCCATCGGGTTGGATTATGTTCAAGAAGACTTATGTTGCCGCACTAAGTCTGTCAGAGCCACAAATGAGTCACTATCAAAGAGCCATTATCCAATTTATCTTATGCATAGAGGTCGATTAGAGGTCTATCAGAGAAAATGGTCGAGCCCATCCAAACCCGCATGTCGTCAAAGGGAATGACAACTTGCTGAGAGCCCCTACCATAGTGAAGCACACCGACCCTATTGCCATCGTGAAATGTTGCTAGCTATGGTTTCTGAGGGAGAAATTGACAAGGTTTCCCCTTATTGTTGCTTGTTGATTAAGTAGTCATCGTGTTTGAGAAGAATTATGGACCCCATTACCAGATAGTTCGATATTTCAAGCTCATGCCTCCACTGTGAATAAGAAACCCTGAATCTTGCATGATTTTGAGCCCAATATGCACATTAAACCATCAGAGAGAGGATGAGATGCCACCAAAGTCTACTTGTATGGTATGCGTTCATCACTTAAGACCTACGAGAAAATGAGGACCGAGTGTTGTTGTCGCCCATTGTGAAGGGGAAAGGAAAGTTGCTTTCCATTTTCAGAGTCTTCAGAATGTTTGTCCTTCAACCTTGCCCCACTGGTTTCTTACGGTGGAGGCTTTAAAAAAGATTTTTGGACCTGCGATGAGCCACTAGTGACCGGGTAATTTTTTTTTGCAGTATATAATTTTTTGTTTCCTAGATGAAAGTGGAATTGAAAATTCTGGAAAAAAAAATTGGAATAGGAGTTTTTTGGGAAAAAATTCTGAAAATAAATTATGTTGTACATTCTTGGAAAAAAAGTAGGGTTTCAAAGAGAAAATTCCAGAAATAAGGTTTAAAGAATTGTATGAAGGAGCTTGAACTGTATTAAAAGAAATTATGGAAATTTATTGAATAAAAGGGGGAACATAATCAAAATTTTATTGAAATAAATCAAAGGAAATAAGTTCAAATAAGCTCTAGTTAAAAGCATAAAGTGAAACCCTTGCAAACAGATAAACCATAGAAGGAAAATTAAGATGAATTTTATTAACCTAGGAAGAAAATGACAAGAATGACGAATGCTAAATTCGAGGTGGAGAAGTTCACCAGAAAGAGAATTTTTGAATTGTGGAAACTGAAAGTTAGAGATTTGTTGGTGCAACAAGGGTTGAACAAAGCATTAGATGGGGTGAAGAAGAAACCTATTGGTGTGATAGATTTGGACTACGTAGACTTGGATTCCCGAGCTCTCATTGCCATCAGGTTATGTCTGGCAGATGAAGTTCTCTTCAATGTCGTTGAAGAGAAAAATGTTGCAGGTTCATAGGTAAAAATAGAAACATTGTATATGACCAAATATATAACCAATAGAAATTATCTAAAAAGGAAATTGTACATTCTTCAGATGAAGGAGGGTATGCAAATTTCAGAACATGTAAATTTTTTTAATACACTTATTTACCAATTGTCAAATATGGAAGTTAAATTTCAGGAAGAAGACAAAGCTATAAGCTTCTTGTGTTCTTTGCCCTAGGCATGGGACCACCTCATAACTTCTATTAGTTTGAGAACAACTAAGCCTTTGGAATTTGATTCTATTGTGGGAGCTCTGTAATCTAAAGAAGTAAGGAAGAAGTGTAGTATTGAAACATCTGCATAAGAAGCCACGGTAGTGAGAGGCTGGTCATAGGAAAGAGGGGAGAAAGTAAGGGGATATTTCATATCAAAATTAAAGGGCACGAAGTGTAAAGCCAAATTGTGGTATTGTAACAAAATTGAAAACCTCAAGAAGGAATGTTGGAAACGAAAGGATTTTGAAAACCAGAAGAAGGAAGCAAATCAAGTTGATTTGGGTATGGTTGATGAAGTTTTTTCCGTTGAATTAAGTATGGTATATGAAGTTTTACACGTTTTCATTGTCTCTCAGAATTTTGAAAATTGGTTGTTAGACTCTGGTGCTTCTCAGCACATGAGTCCGCACAGAAAATGGTTTACTTCGTATGAAGTTGTGAATGGTTGTTATTTTTTTATGGGAAATAATGTATCTTATTAGAATATTTGGATCAGAAATATCAAAATTAGTATGTATTATGATACAGTTAGAACATTAACTTATGTTATGAATGTACCTTAATTGAGAAAAAAATGTATTTCTTTCAGAGTTTTGGACTCATATGGTTATAAGTTTACAGGTTAGAATCGAGTGCTGAAAGTTTCAAAAGGCACCCTGGTTGTTATGACAGAATGAAAGATATAAAATATTTAAAGAATCGAAGGAAGTACTCATATCAATGAAGTATAAATTGTATCAGAGAATTCAGAAGAAGGTACTCTCCTATGGCATTAACGGATGAGTCACATGAGCAAGAAGGGTCTTTAGTTACTTATGAACCACAATTTGCTTCCTGATTTGATATCCTTGAAGTTAGATATTTGTAAACATTGTGTGTATGGAAAACAATGTAAACATAGATTTAAAATTGGAAGTCATAATAATAAAGAAATTTTGGACTATATCCATTCTAATCTTTGGGGACCATCTTCTACTGTATCTTATAGAGGTGCATTATACTTATTAACATTTACTGATGATTTCTCCCATAAATTTTGGGTCTATATGTTGAAAAATAAAGATGATGTATTTAATGTTTTTAAACAATTTAAAGCTATGGTGGAAAAGAAAATAGGAAAATCAATTATAACTAACAATGGAGGTCAATTTACTTCTTTAGAATTTGAAAAATAGTGTAAGGATGAAGGGATTGTTACACATAAAACTATTTTTTATACTCCTCCAGAAAATGGCATTGTTGAACGTATGAATCAGAGTCTTATGGAAAGAGCCATAAGCATGATCAACAATGCTAACCTCGAAAAGGAGTTGTGGGTAGGAGAAATATCTAATTGGTTCTATTTAGTTAACAGATCACCTTTTGTTGCCATAAATTGTAAAATTCCTTAAGACTTTTGGTCGGGTCAGTCTTGTGATTATTCACATTTATGCATTTTTGGTTTTGATGCCTATTATCTTATTCCTAAGAATCAACGCTCAAATTTACATCCAAAATTGAAATTATATATATTTTTTGGGTATGATTATGCAGTGAAATGATACAGGTTGTGGGATCCTTCTTCATGGAAGATAGGCATTAGTATATATGTAACATTTGATGAATCTTCTCTTCTAAAATCGAATGTTGAAAATTTTGAACGAGAACAGGTATTGTCGAATCCTAAAATTCAATTAGAGGTTAAAAATTTCCCAAAAGATCGAAAGGAAGGAGAGACGTGTGAAGAAAAGGGTGAAGAGAAAGAATAAAAGGAAATTGTAGAAGTTCCAGAACCAATTCAGCAACTAGTCACTCTAAGAAGGTCTACAAGGGGAAGAAGAACACCCAAAAGGTATGAAGATTCAACTTCATCTATTGCACTAATTTCTGAAGATGGGGAATCTACTGTTATCCGAAATAAGTGGATGATGTGGATAGAAAAAAATGGAAAAAGGCTATGGAAGAAGAAATGGATTTCCTAGCCAAGAACAAAACATGGGATATTATAGAACTTCCTAAAGGAATAATTGTTGTTGGATGCAAATGGGCCCTCAAATTGAAACAAAGTGTTGATGGAAGTATCAAAAGTTATAAGGTGAGGCTGGTTGCAAAAGGGTATTATCAGGTTGAAGGTATTGATTTTCATGAGATTTTTTCACCAATCGTAAAACTTGTTTCTATTTGTATTGTGTTAGCACTAACTGCATTACTTGACCTTGAGTTAGAACAGATAGATGTTAAAACAAATTTTCTTCATGGTGATTTGGATGAAGATATATATATGGAATAGCCATACAGTTTTGTACAAGGTCGCAACATAAGATTAGTTTGTAATCTTAGGAAATCATTGTATGGCCTATGGTAGACTCTCATGTAGTGGTACAAGAAGTTTGACTCATTCATGGTAAGGCAGAAATTTAAAAGAAGTGTGTATGATAATTGTGTATACTTCAAAATTTTCAATGGCATATTCATTATCTTGGTTTTTTATGTTGATGATACGCTTATTGCAAGAAAAAACATGGAAGAAATCAACATGTTAAAGGCTTAGCTCTCTAAGACGTTTGATATGAAGGATATTAGAGTAGAAAAAATATATTAGGCATGGAGATACACAGAGACAGGAAGAATGGTAAGATTTGGTTATCACAACAGAAGTATGTGGAGAAAGTACTTTAAAATTTCAGTATGAACAATGTGAAACATGTTAATGTTCCATTATCTTCCCATTTTAAGATTTCTTCGGTTTCAGTCTTAGAACTAGTGAAGAAAAGAAGTATATGTATCGTGTACCATATGTAAATGTGGTAGGAAACTTAATGTATGCGATGGTATCTACAAGACCTGACATTTCACATGCAGTTGGAGTTGTCATCATGTTCATGGAAAATCTAGGGGAAGAACATTGGCAAAAAATGAAATGGGTGATTCAATATTTGAGCGGTACTAGTGACCAATGCATCATATTTAATGGAAGTGAAGGGTCAGTTTGCGGATATGTGGATGTTGATTTTGTAGGTGATTTGGAAAAAAGGAGATGTACTACATGTTATGTACTTACACTTGCAGGTGGAGGAATCAGTTGGATTTGAAATCTTCAAACGATTTCTTTGTTCACTAAAAAATAAGAGTATATAGCTGCTTCAGATGTCTATAAATAGGAAATCTAGTTGAAAGTTCTACTCTATGATATTAGAAGGATTCAGGGTAAATGAATTTGTTCTGTGACACTCGGAGTGCTATTCATTTCACTACAAATCTAGCTTATCACAACAAGACCAAGCACATTGATGTAAGGTATCATTTTGTGCAGCATGTGATCAATGACGGAAAAGTATCTCTCAAGGAGGTCCATACATAGGAGAATTGTACATACATATTCGCGAATCCAGTTACAATAGAGAATATGTGATGGTGTTTGGCTTCTCTTTCTTGCAGAAGAGATGATGAATGGGCATGGGAAAGGGATTCAGAAAATTGTTGTGAAGGTGGAGTTTGTTGAAATGTGACAAAAAATTAAATAATTAATGTAATTATGGACAAATTTGGTCTGTTACTATTCAGTCAGTTGTATAACAAGAAGGAGTTATGTAATGAAGTATCCCATATTAATTTGGATTTCCCGAGAGGCTTGTAAAAATGTAGAATCATCTTTGAATAATAATTTTACAATCCCTTGCCCCATGGAGGTTTCCTTGACACACTGTCAATATTCTTGTGTTTACTTGTGTGTGTGATTTAGTTTCCATTCAGCCTTTTGTATATTTTTTCTTGTTTAATAACTCATGAGACCAACATCAAAGAATTGAATATGGATAGTAGAATTTTTACCTTGTGCAACCCTAACCTTTTGATTTATATCTTAGATGAGTAATCATATTAGTCTCCACTATACAATGAAGTTATCTCTCTTCTTTGACCTTACCTCCTTCATTGGTATATGCTTTTTTCTAGGCTGCCATGGAAGCATGTGATTATTTCTTAAGCCACCATTGTCAATTACACATCTTTATTTATTAGGTATTGTAGAGATATAGATGAATATTGAACTTCAACATTTGTTAAAAACAATGATAAATCCTTAATCTAGTGGTCCATTAGACATTGAAAAGAAATATTGAAGAGTTTTATGTACTGTGAATGGTGAAATTTTGTATACATAAACTACATTTTGACATAATTTAAGAATCTAAGGTAGGTGAACTAAGAAAAAAGCCACCCATTTAACACAATATTAACCATGTGGGGTAATTTGTGGCAAACAAAGTTCTAATCAACCGGATACATCATTGAAAAAATTGACCAAATTTTCAAATGAAAAATTAGAAATTAAACCCATGGGAAATTATGAAATTTTTTTCTTTATTGGTTAAGAAATCATATGCACCAAGATAAGACTATAAGGGAAATTTGCCAAACCAATAATTTGCTACTAATTAAATCATTATAGTGTACCAAATATTGTACAATAAGAATCCTCTAGTGATGCTTTGGATCGAGAAAACTTGTTATCCATAGCATGCATGGCTCTAATAACATTCTCAAGGATTCAACCCACAAAATAAACATCAAAGAATAATGATTTATAATTTCATGAACCTTACCTTTGCTTATAAAATACCCAAGAAAAGAAATTTTTTACCATATTATATTAATGTGCGAGATAGTTGTATTGGTATGTTTTATGTTTGCAAATTTGTATGCTTTATATTGTTATATATTATATTGGTATAAATTATATCTGTAAAAATTATGTTTGCATAACTTATTTTTGCAAATATTCAAATTTAATATATTGGTATATTTTATGTTTGCAAATTCTTTACCAAGAAAAGGATATGTATACTAGAATGGCATTATTAGCTAAAATAAATTAGATGAAATGAATGAGACCCAAAAAATATTTTATCCATAACAATTATTCATGATAAGTTTGTCATTTAACTATAAAAGAACTGAGGGAAACTAGTTGAGTAGAAAAAAGAGATATAACAATGAGCAAAATGGGCCAAAAAAACACCCTTAAACTAACATTTAGATAGGAAGTATAGAATACCCAATGAAATGAGTTTTGAAGGATAAACCTCATCATTTTATTTTTCTGTTCATAAGAAAATAAATATTCCAAAGATCTAGGTAGTGTATTGACTCGTATCTAGTATTACAATGAATTTTGATATGTTACATAATTTTAATGCAATCATAACGAAAAAAAAACAGTTAAAAGTAACATTTAATGATTTGAAAAAATATATTGAGAAAGATGGCCAAAATATTAAATAATTTGAAGAAAATTCTCATGATACATAGAGAATGATTATTGACATCATAATATTGAACCCTCTCTAATGACTATTGTCATATTAAATGCCGTTGACATCATAAATTAAATTATGCAGATTAAGTTATAGAGGAAACGAAAGGAAAAAATTTAAATTTGGCATAAAATTACAAATGAAGATATCATAAAATATGTTTGATGATGAAGTTGCATCTACAGATGACTTCATAAAATAGACCTAGATTTTAAGTAAAAAAATATACAAAATGAGGGTGAAAATAATTTATAAATTTCACTTCAACATTTCATAAATGTGATAAGTGCATTAGGAAATAAATGGATTAAACATACTTTATTAAACATTCTAAACCCCAAACTAAATGTGTCAGCCATAATTGATATAATACATGTGATACTCAATCAATGTTCTTAAAACATAGATCGGGCACTTGATGAATATATAGAGAATTTTTAAGTACTCAAATAAAAAAACATAAATAAATAAAATCTAAGAAGAAACATGAAATTCATTTCAAAATGGTTCACTATAAAATAAATAACATGTGGAAAGGATGTTAAAACACATTCCTTAAGAAAGGAAATTACTTTATTATTTTACCTAACATATAATATTTGAAGAGAAAGTCCCCCATTTGAATAAACTAGTCAAGTCATTTAGAAGTCGTCATTCATTTTAATAATAATCAAATAAAGATCAAGGCCTATTAAGATTAAGATTAAACAATTAGTAACACATGGTCCCAAGTTCCCATATCTTAATCTAAGTTGTAATTTCTCTTAATTATATAATTTTTGTAAGTTATTTATGGTTATATACATCTCTAACTTAGGATTTGAGTTCAACTTGGGAAACAATTTAAAACCATTTTAGTACCTATGTGTGAAGTGCCTAGTGAAACATGCTACTGCAAATTTTACATAAACTATGAGATAATATGTATTATACCACATAGATACAAGAGTATCGTCTTTTAAAAGTGTACATGCTTAGAAATTTAAAACTACCGCAACTACATTTTAATTATATTTACAAAATACTTTTCAATTGTAAAATTCTCTACATAATCAATGAAAATATAAAAAAAAATCTTCGACTTACCTCATCTACAAAATTAATCTACATAATTGTAGTATGTCAAGCCATAACAAGTATTATTCACATAATTAGAGTATCAGTGAGGATCAAATAATCTAAAACTAAAATGACTAATTTGGCCAAATGTCATGGCATATCTAAAATTGATGAAATAGACAAAAAGCAGTACCATGATGATTTAACCTTGTATACAAACATATCCTAGCACGATTTTATCATAACTACAGAATACGTGTGTGAAAACTAAGGTAATTGGTGGGGGTTGTTAGGCATACACCTAAGAAAGGCTGAGCCATTCAATGGAGCCAAGACAATCCTTTCTTAATCCTAAATAGAGAAAAGACAGGGTCCCCTATAATTCACTAATATTAAAATAATTGACATTGTGACCCACAATAAACTCGACCCATAATTTATGGAGAAAATAAATAGACCCTCATTGTTATTACAAGGACATTTATGAAAAAACATAATTTTTGGGCCAGAATTGTGAATTATAGATAAAACACAGTTCCCTAGAAATATGACAGTATAGAACAATAGATTAAATACTATACGACTACCTTTCATAACTCAGAGCAGACACACATAAAGGATTAGAGGATTACTTGTAATCCAAGCGCTTCTAAATAACTCCTTCTGTCACTTCTGGTGTAGCTTCAAATTCAAGTGGTTTGTGCGCAATGCTTCCTGCAAGAAAGAACACTAAAACAGGAGAAGATAGCAATAATACAGATGTCTATTCAAGTTAGTTACCTAAATCAGTAAAGCATAAACAATATACATCAACTAAGACCTTGCAATATGGAAAATCAAAGCCAAGACAGATGCCTATAGGGAAAAGCAAACTCTATTCTTTATTGATGATAGAAGGAGAGGTTACAACCAAATGACTGATTTGAAGTGACCCTTCTAGAAACGATCCTTAGCCCCATCATAGTATAAATCTCTCCAGCAGCTGTTACAGAAATCTAGCTCTCAATGGAAAATTCTCCAGCATTTCTTCACTCAAATTCTTCCTTCTCAAACACTCATATCTGTGCTCAATTTATAGATGAATTGAAGGTTTTTTTGCAATCAATGACTTTCCAATAATAGGAAAGACATGTTCCCAGTTATGTATATTTTAGATGGACACTTGGATTTGAAGCATAATGTGAACTCTTCTACAATGCATTGGCGAAGTGGAGATTCTAGAACAATGAGAATTTTGCTCCCAATGTGACCAACACACCCATAAATGTTGGGAAGTGCTTTATAGAGCAGCTGTAATATTCCAAATTTTGTGGAATATTAATTTTTGCCATGTTCACATAGGAGCTAAAATAAAATGGGTAGGAGACCAATTCATTTCATGAATAAGGGATTAAAATCCTCTTAGTATGAAAGAGGATCACTTATAGAGCTAGATTTCACACCTCCATGAGTCAAAACGGACTTTTGCAAGATGACTAGGTCAAGTCTGACCAAGTCAAACAATGTAGTAGTATGAGGTGGAGAGCACATTGTGTGATAGTGCAGAAAAAGAGGAGGGAAGATTCCTTGAGAAGGAAAACCCTAATGAGTGGGACCTATGGAGAGGGAGCAACCATTATTTCTCATGCTATGGATTTTTTATTTCATTGTCTATTCAGACAATTAAGCATTCTTGGCTGTTTAGCAAGAATTGCTAGGGAATTCCTGTTTAGGATTCCTCCTCCTTCTTGAGAGGCCTCTTGAGTGATTTTACTTCATTATCCCCATATCCAGGCTTGAGGCCAAAGCATTTCATTTAGCTACAGTGCAATTTCCATTGGTGGCTGGGTTGTGTTGCTAGGTGTTGCAAGGGAAGGTTCCACAACACCACTCCAGAGATTGATTTTCAGAGGAAGGGATCTCCATTTCGTTGGGAGATCATTGAGGAGTGTTCTTAGGCAGATTTGTAGATCTTGGCATCAGGCCAACGTTTTCTAGTTCACCTACAATGTAGTATCACTCCTAGACTGTGTTATTCTCAGGATGTATTTGCAGTGGGGGACTGCAAAATTGATTAGAGGGGTAATATTTGGTGAAATGATCAGCCTTCCACTTTAGAGATCCATTGGAGGAGGCTATTTCAGGTTGTAGATAATATTCAACCATCTCCTTCTATTTTGTTTACGAGTTCCTACTGCTACCTAGGAACTCTGGCATTATTGTATTTTCCTATTTTGTACATGTATTCTAGCCAATCCTTCTAAGGATTGATGTATTGTATTTTCAGGGGTTGAGATCATTCTCCCCCACTTTATTTGAGCTTCATGTTGTCATATCATTGTATCATTATCATTTATGCAGCAATGCCTTTAAAAACTATGTAGTCATAGCCTGTTTTTTCTTATCTATAGCACTGTGCTTCATATTTATCATGCATGTAGTGTGAGGCTTGTATTGTATTGATTGAATGACTGATTCCTCAAGTCATTGCATTCCTTTTACTGCTGTAATGATATATGTTGTCTATTCACATCTCCTCACAAGCCAGCTCTTGAAAATAACACTAAGAATCCATTGTATGTTCATACATTGTTGCAACCCCATTCATTGGGAAATTTCTGAAGGGAACTAGGAGTGGGAGGCTTGTCTCACCACCCCAGGAGGATTTATTTGGTCCTAACTCTTGGATTTTGGTCTTAGACACATTGGTCTAAGGGATCTAGGTCTTGAAATCAAATCCTGCTGCCTCCATTTCTCGAAAATGCATTTTCCAGCCATGGATTGCTAGTTATTCCTAAAAAGGGATATTACAGTGGTATCGAAGCATTGAACTTGGTACAACCCGTGAGTTTGATATTAGAAGGAGATGATGAAGAAGATGAGCTTTCTCTAATCTTTTTTTATAACAAATAAGAGCCTCCCTGAGGAGGAGAAGCAAAGAGAAGAAGAGGAAGGTCCATGCACTTCCTATTCTCATGAAGGCAAGGAAGATTAGCATGGAGGATACTTGGATCATCAGATCTTAAGTAAGTACCTGGGTGAATATAAATCTCACTCTAGAGCATTCAAGGGAGCTAAAATGTTCCCACAGTTTATTCAGCAGAAGGAGGAGAGAAGGCCCTACAGTAGAAAGGAAATCAGAGGAAATAGGTTCCTATTGTCTACATTTGATGGGAACACTTCAGCTAGAGCTTGGGTGAAAAAGCTAGAGGCAATTTTATTGCTACATCCAGTGGCAAAGAAAGAAGCAGTGGAGATTGCAGCGCTACACATGGAGGATGAAGCTTATGTTTGGTGGTTCAAACCCTTGGTCCATTCAAGGGTGAGTTATTTTGCAGAATTTTCTCAAATGTTGATCCAAACCTTTGATGGAGAAAGGACAAAGGAAGAGAAATCCATTCCACCATGATAGGAGAATTGCACCAATGGTGTCACAGCTTTGGGAGAGCAGCCTTTTACATCTATGAAGGAGGCAACCATTTCATTGGAGGAGACAACTAATGCAGCCATACAAGAAGAAAACCCCAATTTCCACCAAGGTATGAATGAATTTCCACTTTTCATTTCAACAAATAATTTAAGGGAATGTGGAAACTCACATGTAGAGGTCCAAGAATCTACATACTTTTCTATTCTAGAGCACCATGATTGCACTGTGCTATGTAAAGGGTTCAAGGAGGATATGAACCCTCATATTCATACATCTTGGTTGAGTTTCATTCAGCCATTGAGGTTGGAGTGTGAAATTTTGGAGGATGGAGTGAACCATGACACCCCCATGAAAAATAATGAAAAAAAATTTCAATCAGAGGATGAAACAACTGCTACACCATTGGAGCACTTGTTAAACATGGGTGGAGAGGAGATGTTACCTCCATCACAATTGAGTCCTCATGGATCCAACATAATCATGGGTGAGAGATCTTCTCTAGGAGGTCTCCAAGGAGTTGCATTTCAACTTTGCATGAAATGCAAAGGGGAAGATATGGCTTGGGAGAATGGTAGATCTCATGGGAGGAGTACCAAAGGAGGAAGAAGGAGAAGACATCCACAAGGAGCTAAGTGGGTGTGGATGAGGAGCAAGAGGCTGATTTTCCACTTGCAAATATATAATACCGGGCCGCAAGAGGCTTGGCTGCGTTGGCTCCTCTTGAAGGTGTTTGGCCATCATTTGGGGTATCCTCTTTTTAGGAGGATGGGAGTGGAGAAGGGGTGGTAGGATGTTTACATCATTGAGAAGCAAAGATTATGGAAACATGGATCTGATATGGTATATATATCAACCATGATACCTTCATCACATGAGTTACATGAAGTGAGCATGAGGAGGCAACAAGCACTTGGATTGCTTCAACTATCTTGGAGAGAGCGCAAGTAGATTTTCTCTCATATGATGTATAGTGTTGCAAGAGTAGAGGAGGGAACTCTCATAGTGAAAAGGGATTACTCCTTGGCTTGGACTGATCAGGAGACATCTCCATCTTGGGAGAAGCTTCATATTTGCGGCAGCATCACCAGAGGTGTTCTTGACAAGGAACATGTCAAGAGACAAAGGTTGGCATGGACAAGAGCCTTTTTGCATGAGCTCACAACGCTGACACTTGGGAGAAGAGTCACATACCTGGATCCATATATCATATTACTTCTAGTTTATGGTAAGAGTCTTGTGTTTAAATTTTATAATTTACATACTCTTATCATTATGTTGCAGTGCATGGCTCCTCAAAGGGGCAGATTTTTCATGTTGCTCCATGAGAAAAGTTGGGCCAAACCATATGATGGATACAACCATCTTCTATGTGGCCTTGGGAAAAGGTTTTCTCATTACATGTATATTCAGAAAATTCATGTACTTTACCATGTATTAAGAAACATTTTTCCATGTAAAATTATGAAGCAGCAGTTTAAAAAACTGCGTTGTTGCTGCTTGGGAGACTGTTGGTGCCATCAATCATCATGTAAAACCATCAGTACTTCCTCTATTTTAATGATGCGCATGTTTCCATTTGCCGATACTTTCCATATCATTATTGGGAGCATCATTGGAGAATTGACACATGAGTTGAATGTGTCTTTGAGGGGAGATGATCCATGGCCACCACAACCACCTATTTGCCTTCTTTTGAGGTGGGCCATGAATGGGATGATGTTACCCATCCATTGTAAGTATCTGGGCATGTATTTGATTTTTTATTGCCGATTCACTCATCTATTTACTATTCAATAGTAGAGGTGATATTTTCTGTACAATTCTTGCCATGTTATTTTCTGCAGCTGCAGTGGATGAGGTTGCATTGTAACCCTATAAGACATTGTTTATAACTTGTTGCACATGGTATAACCTAAAAAAAACATGTCATTGGGGTATTCTATGATGATCATGTCCTACTCATCATGTCTGAAATGTCTTGGGCCAGCCGGATTATCATTAATGGAAGAAAAATCCTTGGAGGATTGCCGTTCATTTTGCCACATGAGGGCAATAATTTTGCAGCCCATGATCAGCACACACTCTACACTTATCATAATTGGAGAGGAGGACAGCATGGGGCAAGCTATGAGGCTTTCCATATTCATATTTTCAGCCCACCTTCATTTCCGGAGCTCAAGGTGGAGGGAGATTTCTATGAGTTGCCATGTTGGGAGGCAGCTTATGTTGTATGGATGATTGATTGGGGATGGGAGATTCATATGGGGATGAGGAGTCCCATTTTATATCAGATCTCATGCCTCAAGGAGGCGCTTAGACATCCCATTTTTTCCTTCATTGATATTTGCTTCTACATGATAGCTATTTGGGGATGTTCACCAAAAGCTAGACTGCATATGTTGGAGGGACAACTTGGACACTTGATTGATGATATGGCATAATTTTCTTGGAGAATTTTATCATGCATGGATGCTACAAGGAAGGTAAGGGGAAATAAATCAGTCTATCCTTGTACTTGCTTGAGGACAAGCAATCTTTGAGAGGGGAGGACTCTAATACTCCAAATTTTGTGGAATATTAATTTTTTGCCATGTTCACATAGGAGCTTAAATAAAATGGGTAGGAGACCCATTAATTTCATGAATAAGGGATAAAAATCCTCTTAGTATGAAATAGGATCACTTATAGAGTTGGATTTCAGACCTCCATGTGTGAAAAGGGACTTTTGCAGGATGACTAGGTCAAGTTTGACCAAGTCAAACAACACAGTGGTATGAGGTGGAGAGCACATTGTGGGACAATGCAGAGAAAGAGGAGGGAAAATTCCTTGAGAAGGAAAAACCTAATTAGTGGGACCCATGGAGATGGAGCTCACCATTGTATAAGAGGAGGGAAAGGCAACCATTGTTTCTCATGTTATGGATTATTGATTTCATTGTCTATTCAGACAATTGAGAATTCTTGGTTGTTTAGCAAGAATTGCCAGGGAATTCCTGTTTAGGATTCCTCCTCCTTATTGAGAGGCCGCTTGAGGGATTTTAATTTATTATACCCATATCTAGGCTTGAGGCTAAAGCATTTAATTTAGCTATAGCGTAGTTCCATTGGTGGTTGGGTTGTGTTGCTAGGTGTTGCAGGGGAGGGTTCCACAACCCCACTCCAGAGATTGATTTTCGGAGGAGGGAATCTCCATTTGATTGGGAGATCATTGAGGAGTGTTATTGGGTATATTTTTAGATCTTGGCATTAGGCCAACATTTTCCAGTTCACCTACAACGTACTATCACTCCTGGACTGCATTATTCTCGGGGTGTATTTGCAGTGGGGGATTGCAAGATTGATTAGAGGGGTAATATTTGGTGAAAGGATTAGCCTTTCAATTTAGAGATCCATTGGAGGAGGATATTTCAGGTTGTATATCATATTCATCCATCTCCTTTTATTTTTTTTATGAGTTCCTCCTACTACCCAACAACTCCGACATTATTTTATTTTCCCATTTTGTACATGTATTGTAGCCAATCCTTCTAAGGATTGATGTATTGTATTTTCAGGGGTTCAGATCATTCTCCCCCACTTCATTTGAGCTTCATATTGTCATATCCTTGTATCATTATCATTTATGCAGTAGTTCCTTTAAAAACTGCGTATTCATAGCCTGCAATTTCTTATCTATAGCAGTGTGCTTCATATTGATCATGCATGTAGTGTGTGGCTTGTATTGTATTGATTGAATGTATGATTCCTCAAGTCATTGCATTCCTTTTACTGATGTAATCATATATGTTGGCTATTCACATATCCTCACAAGCCATCTCTTGAAAATAACGTTGAGAATCCATTGTATGTTCATACATCATTGCAGCCTCGTTCCTTGGGCAATTTCTGAAGGAAACTAGGAGTGGGAGGCTTGTCTCACCACCCTGTGAGGATTTATTTGGTCCTAACTCTTGGATTTTGGTTCCTAGACACATTTTTCTAAGGGATCCAAAGGCCCTATCTGGGAATCAAATCCCGTCGGATCTTTTTTAAAATATGCATTTTCTAGCCATGGATTGCTACCTATTCCTAAAAAGGGATATGAGGAACTACAAGAAGCCTTGCATGGGGGTACCTGCATATGAAACACACTTATTCCCCTTAGAGGCAGTGTTGGTGAGCTCCCATATGCTATATAATAAAATTCAAACATTGGAAACCTTTTCTTGATGAAAGTCATGCTTGATTTGTCTTGTTCTTGCCTTAGGGCATGTAGCAACTTGAAATGATATGGAATGATAGACCCTTATTCATTGGTCCTGGAGATGATGCCCAATTAACCAGGTCATTGGGAATGATGCCCAAATTGACCTATAACAATAAAATACCTAAAATTCTAGTTGCTTTGAATTTATGTGGAATGTGCACCAATCCATGTTGGTGCATAGGTCAATAATTAGTTGGAAAATCATGGCTTTGGAAGCAAAATTGTGTGGAGAATTGATGACGGGTAAAACCCACAGTCCCTGTTTACTCAAAATTTCAACTTCCAATCTGTGTGTAAAGTGCCTCCAATTTTTTTTTTCATGCCCAAGCAATTCACAAATTGGGCAAACTCATACTGTTCTATTTTCTTGGTCTAGAAAATTAGATTAATAGTTTGAGGCTTTTTAATATCTCAATTTGAGATTGAGATATTAATTCAAATTCCTCCTTCAGTTATGAACTCCCCACGACATACAAAAATACTCTCTTAATAACAACCCCACAAAAGAGCTGGTCTTACATCAAAACCCTTAGCACACTGTATCAATGTATACATATCGAGCCACCATGTTTTATGCGTTCGCAAGGTCGATGCTTTTATGGTTCTAGCCTTGCTCAAACCCTGACAGGTACATATACTAAACCATACTCACCACCTCACATAACTCATATTGTGCCAACTTTGCATACCCAAACCTTATATGGACACCATAATATCTCAATATATACAATACCGCCTCTGTTCAAATAACTGGAGATTTAAATTGAAATACCAATGCTAATACAGATCCGTCCGACCTTAAGGAAGGACCAGCACTTATAATCTTGAAATTCTATCAACATAAGGGAACCATGCAACATATATCAGCATAAACCACAATCTTTTTTAACTTTGAATTGAATAACTCAACGTCATTATATGAATCATCTCATAGCATTTGAATGTTGCCACATATGCACCTTCACTCATATAAATAAACTGACATTCATAAAATATTGACCGCCACATATATATGTCATTGCATATGTATCCTCCTCACATCTGATGGTTAAGACAACGTCGGATCGAATTTGATGATCCGACAGTCACGAACAGATATTGCGCAATGTAGATGCATGGGCTTTAACTCGCGATGAGAGTGGTTTTCCACAATTTCTTGGGACACGCATCACCTAGTATATGGGATCGCGTTAATTTCTTAATTACTTCTTACCGCTTTATGACAATGCGAAAACCACAGGTTCCAAACCCCGGTCTCACTGTTCGTCTCTTTTGGTTCCGCCCTTTTGGCTCGGGGTTCCACACCATTCAAATTAACATAGTTCTTCCGCATTGTAACTAATATGCTCTCGCTCCTCATTACACAACACTCATCCAATGAACACCGCTTCCATATTTCCACTTATATTGCTTCGCGCGGGGAACAACCACCTAGATATCATCTAGGTTTAAACAACACTCGGTCTCTCTTACTTTCAATTTAGACATTTAAGAATTCACCAAACCACCATGACCCTCGCTGGTACACAAAAAACACAAAATCCTTTCTCCATACTCGGTTTTCGAATGCCAATCAGCTCTTTATGAGAGGCATAAAACCTCCATGCATGGCTTAAAGCCATATCTCTGTTCATGGCATATAATCAATGAATATATAACTCCACTATGAACCAGTTCAAGATACACTGTCAACAGTATTAACATTGTTTCCTCTAACTATATACAGGGCACAATTTATCCCAATTTGCAGAGTACATATTTACACATTCTTATATTCTCATTTATGAAATTTCAGCACATTCACATAGAAATCGAGGGGATTCAAGAATTATCATACAGAACTAAATCATAAATGCACAAGCAACACTGAACACATTCTTTCATAACATATATATGGTTTACTTACAAAACTTTCTACTCAGCCAGATCTTTTGATTCGATGGCCTCCCATTTTCGCAGCCCTATGCAGGTCCCTCTTTGTAGGTCTCCTATGTAGCTAATTGTCAGTCCTCTATTATGCCTGTAAGGCTTATTTTTATACAAAACTCTGAATCAACTCAACTCCTCTAACGCTCAAAACTCTTCAAATCTCTAACTCTTAGACTAACCCTCTGACAGACAAAAACAGACTGTCTCTTCCTATGCCCACTAATCATCCGGGCAGTTACATTTTCCTCTCTAATTAACTAAAAATAACTCAATTATGAATATTTACATGGGGAAACAAAACATGAGACCCCCTTTTACATTTATTTATGGACAAAGGTTGTTTTGAGCCTAATGTCCCTGCATCAAGAAAAGTGTCAAAGGAAAGGTAAGATGGGTCTTTAGTATAGGATAAGAAGAGGCATCACTATCACCTAGCTTTTGTCTCGTTAATTCTCCACTGCCATGCCACACCCAAGCTTTCCATGTATTAGTTCCTATTTTTTATTCCACCACACACCTTGACATTCAAATCGATGTCCCAAAATTCCACTGCATATCGTATCACTAATGGGAATGTGATCTTCGATTCAATCCTTAATGGAAAGGGTTGCACAAAAATATTAAGATCATAAAGTATATATTTTGTTGGGATTGTTTAGTCGACACTCCAACTCGAAACTGCCATTCCAATGAATTACTGAATTTGATGTACATGTGTGTGTGTGTGTGTATATATATTATCATTAGTAATAATTATTATCATTTTAAATAAAGTTATAATTTAGTTAATTCTTATGTTTTTTAACTATGTGTATAATGAAATAATTTTTTTGATTATTTTTATGAATTGATGTCTATAGCAATTCACCAGACATTTAATTTATATAGTTTTGTTAGTATTAGTGGTAATCACAAATCAAAAGTTGATATTTTTTTGAAAAGTAGTTATGTCATTTATTTCATTTTAATTAAAATGATTAATTACCAAAAAACTGTCATATGAACATTTTTTTGGGTATGTTGTATTAGTAAGTCATGGTATTGGGTGACTGTGTTATAACTAAGCTTATTTAGAAGTTAAGAATATCCATGGTAAAATGGCTTAAATTTCAATGATTAAGAATAGCTTTACGGGCTCTTTCCAAATGTATTTATATTTAACCCATATATTAATTAGGAAGAAATCTTTCGGTAAAAATCACATTATCATGAACAAAGTCGACGCGTTTCGAACCAACCAGTGTGGTTCATCATCAGGACTAGGTGAGAGATCAGATCAGTCGTTAAGTTTAAATAGATGTAGGAGAGGAAAGAAAACCGTTAAAATCAACTAGTTTGACTATAAAACGGTTAGTTCAATAATTAAAAATAAATAAAAAACGGCTAGTTTGAATATTTAAATCAAAAGTCAAATTAATTTTTTTTTTTTTTTTTATTTTTTTTTTTATTTTTTTTTTTTTTTATAAATAAAAATAAATTTCAATTTTATAGTTTAATTATTTAATTTAATTTTATTTATTATTATTATTATTATTATTATTTTTAATTAATATTTATTTATTTATTTATTATTTTTTAATTGATTATTATACATTATTTTATTGTAAATCTTTAAAAATAAAATGAATAAACAATTAAATAATTAAATAATAATAATAATAAATATAAAACTAGAAATAAAACAGTTCCCTTAATTTACAAATTTAATTACAAATTGAAACCGCTAGTTTGAATATTCAAAATAATAGAAAATTTTATTTTTATTAATATCGTTAATCGAATTTTCAAAAACAAATATTATTTAATTAAAATTATTGTATTAAAATTCTATCTTAAAAAATTAAAAATAAATAAAAGAATAATATTATTATATTGAAATTCTATCTTAAAAAATAAAAAATATAAAAGAATAAAGTTAATTGATTATTCAAAATTTAAATATTATATTATTATAATTATATAATCAATATATATAAATATATATATATAGATAAAGAAAAATATTTAAAAAAAATAATAATAATAAAAAAATAAAAAAATAAAAATAAATAAATAAATAAATAAATAAAAAAATTTAAAAATAAAAAGTAAAAATTAAAAATTAAAAATTAAAAAAAGAGAAGAGGATTAAGAATATAAGGCAGGGATCCAACACCTGCTTATATTCCAACCGTCATCTCTATTGAGATTTATGGGCCTTTTTTCAATTTCAAGGGCCTCTCTTAACTTACGATGATGAAAATGATCAATTCTGGCTAAGACCTTAGCCTCTTCGATAGATATATGATGGTTAGTTTTTTCCACATGTTCAGCTAGGGCAGAGGTGCGGGACCTGCCATGTCTAAGGTCAGCTGCATGTTCACAAATCCTTTGGTTAATGGACCTACCCGTTTCACCAATGTAAGGTGTCCCACATGAACAAGGAATAAGATAGACCCCTTTTTTATCCTTAGGGTTCACAGGATCTTTAACTGAGTTAAGAGAGCTGTGAATCGTGTTAAGGGGTTTGAAGGAAGAGGAAACCTTATGCTTCCTAAGGATTCTAGCAATCCTATCAGTGGTACCCTGAATGAAAGGAAGCCTAACATTGCAGGACCATTGATCAGGATTTTTATTTTTAACCAAGGAACCTCTTTCAGCTTTAAGAAAAGTTTTAAGTCCTTGTGACTTACTATAACCATTAGAACAAAAAACATCAAGAAGATGGGTCTTTTCTCCCTCAAAGTGAGACTCATCCGAGATTCTCAATGCCCTAGTGGCTAAGGTGTTGAGAACGCCTAACTTTTGAGCAGGGAAATGATGAGAATCAGCTCGAAGATATTGCTCAGTATGGGTTTTTTTACGAAAAACCTGATGAGAGAAAGAACCATCATCTTTCCTACAGATAAGAACATCAAGGAAAGGAAGGCTCCCATCCACCTCATAATTAATAAAACTAACAATTGTACCATATGTTGCAAAGGAAATGTTGTAAAGCACTAACAAATGAAAGAAGAGGAAATGCTCTCACATGAATCATACAACTTTTAAACTAATAAAACTATATGCCAAAATGAAAAATGATATATAATATATAAAAAATGTATGCTCTTAAAAGTATGCCCTTGCTTGTAAAAGTATTTATTTTTAATTGATATTAGTGAAATCTCCAAGATTTATCTTTGTTGCAATACCAACCTTCCTAGCCTTTTTAGCCTATATATATAATTCTCATGCTAACCCTTTTTATATACAAATGGTGTAACAACATCATCACCAATTTCAATGGCATGGACAACCCAACACTTGTTTATAAAAAAAATCAATCTATGAGTTAAACTCAAATATATTTTTAAAAACATATAATAAGTTTCTTGATTATGATATTCATCTCCACTTTACCATGAATATTTTTAAATTGTAAATATAATTTATTACAATAATATGGGCTAATAAAATGACTTAATGATACTACATGCATGAAAAACCATAATTCATCTTCATATTTCACATGTTGATAGAACCTTTTTTTTTTTTTAAATTAATCAATTTAATTAAAAACAACATAAAAGACATAATTATTTTTTAGATATACATCTCAACTACTATGAAGAATATCCAGTGGAGATTAAATCCCTACCACGAGCTTAATAATCATTGAGAATTAAATTAAAATTAGAGCTTAATAATTATTTAGAATTAAATTAAAATTATGAAAACCCTGTTGTAGAATAAATATTTTGACATAATTATAAATAATTAAATTACAATTCTAAAAACTCTTTTCAAAATAAATATAGCTATAAACATAATTATAACTTTAATTTCTCAATATTTTATTAAAATAATTATATAAACTTAAATAATATTACATTATATTTAATTTTAATAATAAAATTACTTAATTAAATAAATTGTTATTCTATTCAATTTGATACTAACCTCACTCTTAACATACCTTGTTTAAATGAAAACTAGTAAACCCAAAATTTTCTAATCTTCAATATAAACTCAGGCGAAATGGAATAGAGGAAAACAAACCCCACTCTTGGAAAGGAAAAAGAGAGATACCATAATTTGATTAAATGAAAACAAATACACTCCAAATTTGCAAATATTCGATACCATACCTTGATTAAATGAAAAGAAATAAACTCCAAATTTGCTAATCTTGGATATCAACTCATTGGAATTTGGAATAAACAAAAAAAACTTAGGTGGAGGATGGAATAATGGAAAGTAGTTGAAAATGACACTAATAACACATACCAGAAAGAAGAAACTCTGGAAACAGATGCACTATGTATGCATCCATTCATCCGCGATTAACATTAACGGTCAACAATTTATGTTTATTCTTTCGTCATTCACTGCACATATTGCCAAAATAAAGCGTAATTTTTCGCCTATAATCCCAACGAAATTACAGATGAAAATGATAGACCAAACGAATCCTTGAGCGCACCAACATTTAGATTTTAACAGATAAGATTGTAGAAGAATTTTCACCTATCAACCTAATTGGAAATGAAATGACTGGAAAAATTAACGATAACGAATCCTTGGGTACACAACATTTGGATTTCAACATATAAGATTAAATCATATAGTGAAATATTCTCCAAATCTACAAAGTTCAAAATATTATAAAAGCAACAATACTATTGAACAGATTGTATGTTTTAATGCAACGAAAGTCCTTATTCCTGAATTTGCCTTTCGTTTAACTAGGAAAGTTTGGAAGAGTTTGCTTGCGTGACCAAAAGTAGGAGGACTCATTCCTCGTCACACCTCTATTTCGCAACGTCAGCCCAGGCCTTGAAGTTTAAAAATTGCAGGCTGGAGGACTGTAAATGTGATAATTGAATAGGAAGTGCAACCTTTCTAGCCTGCACATGATCCAACGGAT